>CATIWF010026142.1:0-128685 GCA_949630135.1 Balakata baccata
AAATAGTATATATTTTTTATATCGTTAAACTAAGTTCCAGAGATTCGGTTTATTTTATTTGTAAATTAATTATCGTTTTGTGATTGATATATAAAAAAGTAATTTTTATTTTAAAAATATAAAATTAATTATAACAAGCTATGAATAAAGATAATAAGGAAGTCTAAATTAGAAATTTCTATTTCCTTAATTAAAAATGATAATTATTAAGAAAAATTACTATTTATTCTTTAATGTTTGACATATGAGATAACAAAAAAAAATTATTATTTACCTATTATCCCTGAGGTTTGACCAATTAGAATTGAGGGCAACACTAATTTTTTTGTATAGTTATAACTTTAAGTGCTTTACATATTTAGGTTAAGCTTTGACATGCCCTGTATTCGGCACAAATAGTAAAACAAGAATTTAAAACTCTTGATCACTATGAACTGAAATGAATATGTATTTCATAGGTTGCTCATATCCTGAAAGGTATAGATCTGTAATGTGTCGTGTTTATGAAATATATTTTGTGAATAAGTGACTTTATCATCTTTTCTAGCATTGGCTTGACGTACATTCCAGGAAGAGTATTTTGTTAGTGGGAGTATTGATGGATCCATTTTCCATGGGCTTATTGGGTAAGTTTCTTTTGCATGCTGCAAATATTTTCAGTTGAACTATTTATTCCTTCAAACGGGTAATTTTGTTATATTATGGATTTATCGGATAATACTTTAGTGTACGTGCATTATATATATTATCTACTCTTGGTTTGAATCATGGAACATTATGCTAAAGGAAAAGAATTGAGGGAGACTGGCACTCCCAGTAAATAAAATTAGAAGGGAATGTGTCCAGGAAGCTCCGACTTTGCCCCCTTGGAAAATTGGGATATGGAATAGGATTAGAGATTCCAATTTCATTTAAGTCTTTTAAATGGTAGAAATTAAGAACTAATACTGTAGCTTATGCAGGACCAGATTGTAATAGTCCAACTTTTAGTGACTCAACTTCTAGAAGTAAATAGCTAGCATATTGTTGCAGAAATTAATAAAGTCTTTGGATAATATGATGGTTAGTTGTTAGTAATCCATTTTTCTTCAATGATTTTGTTCATATAGACTTGTATATTAATCAGTAAAACTGATAGATGCTAGGGTAAATCATCCTTAGGTTGTCCTCTCCTTAAATATGTTTGAGTTTCTCTTAGATAATGACTCACAGCAATGTTCTCTAGTTGATCATCATCATTTTGATGTCTCGAGTGTCATATCAAGTTACAGGGTGATCTTCATCAAGAAAGAACCCAAAGATGAAAAATTCAGAGAAAATATGAGTAGCCTTTCTTGTTACTACGTACCTTGTGTGGAAAAAAGAAAATGGCTCGACTCAAATAAAATAATTGCCTACTACACTTATAAAGTGAAAGCAATTCCACATAAAGGACAAATAGACGAATTAGAACTAAACTCAATACACATGAAATAGCTGGAATAAAAGCTGAACAATAGCTGAGATAGATATAGCTATTCATGTGCCCTTTCTGCAAACATGAGTGAACCTCCTATGGACTTAATTAGTCAGCAGCTCTGGTTATATTGTTGTTGAAGCAGCTGCAGGTTTGCTATTTTCTTTTTTTAAGATGATTGTTCAAGTCCCGAAGAGTCCTTTTTAATTTTATTATTTCTTTCTGGTTGAAAGCTATTTATTGTTAATTGCTATAGAATAGGAAATAATCTTGCATTTATATGTGCAAGCATGAAACTCCTTAGATAGAAGTTTCCATTCCAGTGCTCATGGTAATAGTGCTTGGGGTGGGATATTGCATGGTTTCCTATTGGATATCTCCTTTGCAGGTGAAAGGCAAAGGCTTTGTTATTTCTGTAGTTCATAAAGGTTCATTAATTTTAGAGTGCATACGCTAACACACAAAGAAAAAGACACTGCAATATGTCTGGGTTTTCTGATTTTTTAATTTTTTCACTCTCCCTCTCTTTACTATGAATTTAAGAATAAAATTAAAAAAAATATTAATAAAAAGGAATAATGGATATATATTAGTATACTTGAATTGCCCTTTATGAGCTCTATATTTAATTCATCAACTCTTGAGTTGTTCCACATGCATGTTAACTTGAATTTTTCATGGAAACATTTGTCTTTTTTTTTTTACAAGAAAAATAATTTTATTGATTCAAACTATAACGATATATTGATAAACAGATACAAATCTGTTAAAAACAATAAAAAAATTTACAGTACCCAGATTAATAGTATAATAAATTGGCTCAAAACCTATAAATTTGATAATATTATAGTGATTTAGAATACTTATGATTTCAGTTTTGCAACATATTGACGACAATAATCTGATTTGATATATCTCTATTAGATCGAATATGTTTTACATGTCTGAATTGCCTACACACAAAAACGTTGCAACAAGATGACAAAAACAAAACGACAAAACCAAACGTCGCAACAAGACGATTAAATCACGAAAAACAAAACAAACAAAATAAAAATTTAGATATATATGAAATAACCACTTATTTTATAAATAAATAAATAAGATGTAGACGAGTGATTTAAAGTCAATAATGGCAAAAAAAATACTCTTCCTTACTTAAAGAAGGTAAAAATTAAGAAAAAAAGAGGATAGAGTTTGTGATGATTTTTTTTTTCTTTTTCTTTCTTTCTTTAGATCCATTTATTCACAACATCTAATGTCCTTTTAACTATTTATCAATAAATATGAATCAGCATTTATTAATATGTCCTTAATTGGTAAATGAGCGCAATAGAAAAAATTTTCAATTGTATTAACTAAACTGACTTGAGCATAAACAATTTTAATTATGCAATGCAAACAATAATTTGACGGAAGTAATTTTTGGTTTCGGCAGTAGAGATTGGGTTTTGCCTCAATAAGAAGGTGAACATGGATGACAGACGGAGAAATTTTAGCGACAGTAAAATTATTGCTAAATATCATTTATAGCGACCAAAATTTGTCGCCATTATTACAGTTGGCGACAAATAATTCGTTGCTGAATAGTTTTCGAGTATATATATTACAACGAGAATTCTAGTCGTTAATAATATATGGTGACGAATTGCACTAAATATTGATTTCTTTTTATTTTGTCTAACAAATTATAATTTTCTCTATTTATTTATTATGATTAAGAAAATAAAAACTATATTAAAGTTATTATTCATAATGTTACTTTTCAATGCAAAGACTTAATCTAAATCAATCTAAAAATTCTATAAAATTTTCAACAAATCCTTTCGAATAAATTGGACTAAAACTCTTACTACATTTTAGTCAATTAGATGGTGCTCAATATTTAAATATAACTAACAAATCAAAGGCTTTTGCATGTAATTTGGTCAAGTAGGTGTTAAAAATAAAAAAATAATGACAAATAAATAATAAAAATAATATATTTAGCATATACAAATGCTATATATCTAAGCTCACAGTACTAAATAGTATTGGGTGTCTAATTCATTAATTAATACTCAAAAAAAGTTTGGATAAGCTTTTGGATCCTGATAAGAACCAATTTTCTTCATGTTTGACCTTTAATAATAATAATAATGACGATGATGATATCTGACATTCCTATAGGCTCTGGTATTTTATATCTACCCAATTGCACTCTCATGCCTTGTATCAGAAATATATATATATATATATATATATATATATATATATATTTATAATAACAAGATCTATCAAGTTTCTGAAAAATGGTTGACATTGGAAAGTATGCAAAACATTTTATAATGCGCAAGAAAGAATTGCTCGACTGTTTTCATGTATCAACTCATCCTTTTGTTTTTGGTGGTAGCTACTCAAGTATCTCCTACCAGAACTCAGCCTCCAAGTAGAGAACACTGTATGTACCTTAGATCATCATCTGCAAGGAGCAGCTGCTACAGTTGCTACCATACTCAGAGAGAGGACAAAGTGTTGACTCAGTTTTGGAAAACAAGCCTCTTAAATGGTCTTGAAGTCCGCAATTTTGATGCTCAGTTCCCGGAAAATTTCATATATGTTGTTAAAGTTAGCTTATAAATCCTTTTGGCTCTGTTTCAGGGTGTTCAAACGAGCAGCAAGAATAAATGCACAAAGGCTTATCCTGGTGGAAAAATGAAAATACAGAGCGGCAAAAGAAATGATACAGTTGCTGAACAATTTTAACAATAGGTATATAAACTTTCTTAAAGTCTTATTCTTTCACCCACTCATTTTCATTTATATTTTTGTAGCGGACACGGATACATATACAGAAACGATACTATTGAATACAGACATATAAGATACCGTAGACTCAATTTTACCCATAGTTATAATATTCCATTGTCTAAATTTTTAAATAAATATTTGACGATGCTCTAACTAAGAAGCTTCCAAAAAGGAAAATCGGGGCAAAATAAATTTTTATATAAAAAAATTGGCATTTGTATCAAGATAGTACAATATTTTTATTTTATATCAATTTAGTACTATATCTTTACAATTTTGTTTCAGACGAAAGTATTTACAATATTTATGATTTGATATAGATACCGAAAATATATGTATCATACCGTATTACATGTCACATATTTTATTCTTTAAACATATGAGTTGATAATATGTGATATTGGTTTGGGAAAACTCACTTCTCCTTTCTTGTGTTTTTGGTGAAGCCGAAGCTTCCTGCTGACATATTGGAATATGAGATGAGCTCGGTGTCTCTTGGTGGGCATTTTTTTATGTTTCTCAGTCTCTGCTTTATAAAGGCATAAACACTTTTTTTTTTTTTTTGTCTTATTTCTATAGTTTCTTCTTTTCGTGTTTTTGTAGGAAGGTGACCCGAATTTGAAATCTAGTTCGAATGGAGAAATACATCTATTGACAGATACTTCTTCTCGTGTGTATTAGAGAGAGATTAGTAACTAATGGAAATGTGGCAATTGAGATGGCCATTTTCATATTAGTAGGTATTTGTCATATTCAATACTTCCATCTGTTGAACCTCTGACTTCTTTCGGCTCCTTTGGTAAATAAAAGATAAAAAGAAATTCTTTAATGAAAGCCCCATAGATCAACAATTTTCTTGAAATATTTGTTTTTTTCCCCTCCTTTTATTCATAAAATTCTTCAGTATTTTATTTATATTTTATGAATTTATCATTATTTTATTTGAGAAATTTGATGCAATGATGCTTTTTTTCATTACATAAAAATAGACTTAACTTTTTATTTTCATATGCATTAAGTGAACTAAATTAATATAGTTACAACCTTTTATTTACTTGTATATATGAATTCAGATTATATTAAAAATCTAAAAAGATAATAGTTTATATTTATTGGTAATATGATTCATTCTATAATAATAATAATAACAATATAAAACAAAAATTAAGAAATCAATTGTATTTTAAAAAACGATGTACTATTTAGGAATTGAAATAAGTACAAAATAAATTATTTTTATGAGACAAAAAAGTGTTCTATTTTCATTGAAATTCAATTTGAAATCTATTAAAATTCAAAATATTTTTAAAAAATAAAAGAACTCGAAAGTCAAAACAATTCGAATGCGATATAATTTGATCTCAACTCAATACAATCCGATCGGATCAGATCCAAATTGCCGCTTTCTATCACCATAATTAATTTTCCCACCTAAAATAACAAGAAAAATTCATAAAAAGAAAAGAAAATCAAATGGGAGAAAACCAGAATACTGTAACTCTTTAAACCCTCAAAATTTTCCCTCTTTTCTATTAGCTCAAATCAAACAATAAAATAGAAGAAACAAATAAACACCTTGGTTGTATTTCTCTCCTCCCTCCGACCCCTTTGTCTCCCTTCTCAGATCAACACGTTTCCAATCAAATCTGATACTACATTCCCCTTTTTGGCCTCCATAACCGCCACTTCATCCTCTACAAAACTTCTTCTTCTTTTTTTTTTTTTTAATCCAATCTCTCAAAACCTATCAACCTCCTACTCAGTACTCACTCTTTCACATCACTGATTTCTGGGTTTTTCTCCTCTTTTACTTTTTGGTTCTCTAATGGTGATAGGTGGGTCCCACCAGGAAGATGGGGACAAGAATCAGGCGGCGGCGACCACTGCCGTTGTATCTAGAGGAGGTACAACCAGGTCATGGGGTACCACTACTGTTTCCGGTCAATCGGTGTCGACTAGCGGCAGCGTTGGTTCCCCTTCTAGCCGGAGCGAGCAGGCCATGGCTACACCTGTCAGTGACAGCACTTTTCTTAGGTTGAATCATCTCGACATTCACGCAGATGATGCGGCGACCCAAGATGCCGCTGGGTCAGTCTTCTGCTCTTGTTATTGGTGATTTGGCTTTTATTTATAGTTAACAATGCTGAATCTTGATTTGGGGTTTATGTGCTTTTGAGGGTTTTGAGCATAAATTATCTGAGTTTTGCTATAATTATTACTTTTGACTATGAATCCATTGTTAAAATGTTGATTGTTCAATGCTGTATTTGATTGAATTTTGAATCCTGACTATGTTCCCATGATACGGTGTAATTGTGTGAATTTTTGGAAGATTCTATCGTTTGATTTCTTATGTGCGTGAATTAGGAAAGTGCAGCTGTTAATTGTACTTGGTTTGACTTTTAAATTTATAGTAATTGCACTTTTATTGGAAGGGGGTTGCCTAATCTATAAAGCTTTAATGTGCTTGACAATGACATAGTAAATATTTTGAACATCTGTTATAAATACTCATCTTTGTACTTGCTTACGGTTCTAGTAACATGTCATGGTCTTTAGCATTAGATTAGTCATTATACTCGTCATTGGAGATTAACTATGATATTGTCTGAAGAATCAAGGATGTAATTTTCATTTCATTTGTATGCTCAACTGACCTTGTTTAATAACAGTAACAAGAAGAAAAAGAGAGGTCAACGTGCAGCTGGAGCAGATAAGAGTGGCAGAGGACTCCGCCAGTTTAGTATGAAAGGTATTTGATTCATTCTGTCCCTTGTATTCCCCTGCCAAAATTGGAGAAATCATGTGGATGATAGTTCTTATATCCTTTTCTTCCTGAAAATGGACCAGTTTGTGTCTGGATAAATTTTCATCAACTTATTCTTATTTAACTATTTGTCCTTCTGTCCAGTATGTGAAAAAGTGGAAAGCAAAGGAACAACTACTTACAATGAGGTAAGGAGGCTTCTGAATACATTTTTGCTTTTCCCTGTCTTGATTAACAGCTGGTTTTGACATTTTTGTACATACTGATGACTTATGTAATACATTGCTCTAGCTTGCTATTGAATATAGTCTCATGTAAAAATGTGTAGAAACTGTAGTATTCGAAGTTGGCTGCTGTAATACATTTACTCTTTGATAGCAAGAGGTCAAAGCTGTTTAGTGTTAAGTTCCATGATTTAAGAGACTACTCTAGTAGTTATTACTGGTGCAGTTACTGATTCTGGTTAGTTGAAAATTATCTTCATCAGCTTCCTGATTCTTGCAATTTGTGTTTTATGTTACTCTGTTTTAACTGGCAGCCCATTAATTTCTTTTTTTTTTTTCAATTTGCTAAAATGTTGATGGATTAATGGGTTGGTCCATTAAAATTATGATTTATCAGAGGCAATGTTGTTCATCGAATGAATAGCATCTTTGTGCCTTTTGTATTTCTTGTTCAACCTTCTTATAAATGTGTAATTATAGCTGAGGGTTTGAAGCTCCTCTCAGGTGGCTGATGAACTTGTAGCAGAGTTTGCGGACCCTAGCAACAGTGTTTCATCCCCAGATCAGGTTATCTATTTTTCATTGAAATGATAGTTGTTTATTCGGTTAATTTGCTCGCATATGTCCATGATCTGCAAGGCAAATGTGGAAATTAATGAGGCATCTCTCCTTTTCCATCTTTAAAAGCAGCAACAATATGATGAGAAGAACATCCGGCGACGGGTATATGATGCCTTGAATGTACTCATGGCATTGGATATCATATCTAAGGATAAAAAGGAGATACAATGGAAAGGTCTTCCTCGAACTAGCCTGAGTGATATTAAAGAATTAAAGGTATGATTGCAGCTTCTACATGCTTGTCTTGTATATTGAGAGATGTAAATTGGGTGGTTTTTGTAGATGTAATATGTACTTATCGATCTCCTCGATGTAACCAATGCAGACTGAGCGTCTTGGATTGAGAAGTAGAATTGAGAAGAAAGCCGCCTATTTGCAAGAACTGGAGGAACAAGTAAGAACTAAGAAGAGCAATTTTAATCTCTTTTGTGGTTTGAATGTAAAGTTGCTGGCCATATGTTTTCAGTCTGGACTTTCTATGTTAATATTTGGTTGAATGGGCTTTCTTCATTGACTCTTTGTCTCTTATCAAGTATGTAGGTCTTCAGAACCTTATACATCGAAATGAGCAACTATACAGCAGTGGAAATACTCCCAGTGGGGGCGTGTCCTTACCTTTCATTCTGGTTCAGGTACGTTTCTTTCTTTTTTTTCTTTCTTTTTTTTTTTTTTTGGTTCTTTAAAAAGAAAAGTAAAAAGGAAAAAATAATTCCACGATGTTCGTCCCTGTTATGGGGGAGATAAAATAGAGATGAGATAATATAGACCAATTGATAAGCTGTTTTGTAATGCTTTTTTGTCAGTGTAAAATTTGCCAGTGAGATGGATTGCCACTTGCTTTGCACTCTGCATTTGCACCTGCACCTTTTCAATCATTGCTTTGGGTCACAAGTTCACATTCGATACAAATCATGTATCATACATTTATGAATTTGATTTCGTTCATATGATATTATGAATGGGTTTAGATTTGTAGCTGTATACCATTATGAGTCCTGACCAGATGGGGATAGATGGATAGAATAGGTGCAGAAAAATGCCACCTTTGGTTCGTGTTTCATGCAAAGTGTGTACTGTTACTTGTCGTATACAAATATGCAATTTGTGCTTTATGTTACTCTGTTTTAATTGGCAGCCCATTGACATTTGGTAGATTTGCTAAAATGTTGATGGATTAATGAGTTGGCCCATTAATATTATGCTGTGTTGTATAATAGGCAATGTAGTTCATCGAAAGAAGTTTGTGTATTATCTGGAGGTGTTGACTAATAATTTAAGATGGCCTTTTCAGTTCTGGAAAAGGTCATTATTAATAAGGAAAATGAAAGCAGGCTATAGGTTTTGCTAGAAATCTTTTGGAGACGAAATCAATCAAATGGCTGTAAACATTATGGTAAAATCAGGGGGCAAGATTTGTGCAATTCCCATCTGGGCCTAGCTGATTTGGTTATGATAATGGGTATGTGGTTAGATATTCTAGGATTGAGTCTTAGTTCTCTGTTGTACTGAAAAAAATTTGTGATGGCAAGTTGTTAGTCTGTTTACTTTCGGAAATGCGTTAATTTTATTGGGACTTCTAAGGTCAACAAGATATCTGGACCTTTTAAAAAACCTGTATTTGAGTATTATTTTGTTTTCCCACATTGGCATGATATTGTGCATCCAATATAGCGTAATATTGTGCATCCAATATTCACATGTTTTTTTGTTGAGGCTTTAATTTTTGTTTAAGTTTCTTCCTTAATTTAATATCTTCCTTAAAAAAAGTTGTACATCTCTTCTTCACATCAAATTAATATCATGATATATTGGGAACTTTTTATCTTCCAGATCCTAATTATGCTTTTTACTTCTTGATATCGAGTTTATTTCTTCTGATTGCTTACATTCTTTCCCTTGTCATTGGAACTGAAGACACGCCCTCATGCAACTGTAGAAGTGGAAATATCAGAAGATATGCAGCTGGTGCACTTCGACTTTAATAGGTGAGAAAGCACTATAAATTTGTTACCTCACCAATAAAGCAGATAATGTTTACATGCTAGCCTTGTGTTGTCACCATTACATGGTAATGGCACTCTTTAGCCATTACCACATGACTTGCAATAATCTAGTCAGCTTAAGCTTCGTGGCTTGCCATACTTAAAATCTGATAATAATGCATCAAATTGATGTAGCAGTAGGTTTTAGATGAGGGTTTCATGCCTATATGGGCCTTTTTGGAATTGAGTTTCGAAAAAGCGCTTTTCGGAAAAAAATTTGTATTTTTAATTTTTTTTGAGTTTTGAAAATTATTTTTGGTAGAAGTAGATAAATAGATGTTTTTTCAAAAAGCAAGTTTAGAACAATCAGTTTATAAAAAATTAAAAAAATCAGTCAATTAAATTAAAAAAATTCAAAATCTGCTTTTAGAAATTCAACTGGATTTCCAAACACCCCTATAGGGAGGGGAAGCCATACTTCAGGAAGCAACTGAATGACATTAGAATTAATGTTTTCAGAGAAAAAAAGAGAGAAGAAAACCTAGTTATTTTCTCAACTGTTAACTAGCATTTTCGATTCGCTACTCCATTTGCAGCACCCCTTTTGAGCTTCATGACGATAATTATGTTCTCAAGGCGATGAAATTTTGTGAGAGACCACAGAGTAGTGATATGGCACCCAATCTAGCTATTGATGGAGGTGAAGGTTCTGGCCTGTCCAACATGTACCAACAACAAATCCTTCCTTCTTCAGGAACAAGCACACCAGCCAGGCCGCCAACCTCACCACCTATTCCTGGAATTATAAAAGCACGTGTGAAGCATGAACACTGATAATCAATGTTCAGCTTGACCATCTTTCAAGGGCAAAATTGTTCAGCTGTGTCTGTAAATTGTGTAAAGTAGTTTGCTGGTGGTGGGATTGACCCCATAACTAACTTCACCTCCTGATGTTGTACATCAGTTCATTTTTCTTAGAGAATCACATGGGATATATATTTCTGTCAGGTTATCAGGTTTAGCTCTGTGGTTAGCTATGTAATTGTTTAATTATTTTTTTTTTCCCTTTTATTTTGGCCTTATTGTAGTGAATAGAAGTTAGTTTGTTAGTTCATATTAGGCTACAGGGGAATTGTCTAGTTGCACACAGAATCATAGAATTAAGTAAACAATTTGCTTTTTATCTTTAGTATTGATATCCTGATATTTACATTTCATTATGTAGATTATTGATATACTCAACCAAACCATTAGATTTTATGTTGCAATACAGTTTTAAAGATTCCGGGTCTTATATTTGTGGTTGATGGTATGGGTATTCTTGATTCAGCACAAATCGTACCTTACGGCCATGATTCTGAAACGGTCTTGAAATTTTTCTTATGGTTGTAAAAATATGTGAACGGTTAAGATTTATTCTCTATGTGGTTCATGATCCGTACTGAATATGAACTCGGAGGCATGGACGTAAATGGCTAATGACAGTCATCACTATAGATGGGAAATGTTTATTTTTATGGATAAAAGTGGAGGGGGAAAAAAAAGCTCAATTCCACCAATTTCGTCCTTTATATATAATTATTCAAAGATTTAATAAAATAAGATGGAAAAATAAAGACTCAACAATAAAAATGATACAAATTCAAACTTGTCGCATTAATAAATACTAGTAATTATTTTAGTTCAATACTTCAAGTTCATCCTTCGATGAATTGTATTTTTTGCTAAGTTCAAAACATTAAGAATAAGAAAAATAGTATATAATACTAATTATTGTGTATTAGACTCCTTGTTTTAGTTTGCATTATATTAATTTATATTTTAATTAAATAATAATATATTATATGTTTTTATTTCATAAATATAAAATTAATTGTGCAATTTATTATTATTTTGATTTATAAATAAAAATATGGATCCACACCCTAGACAAATTAAATACAAAAAGAGATGGGCTTGAGCAAAGCAAGAGCGACGACGCCGTTTCAGGCTAAAAGTCTCACGACGTCGGTTCATTTGTTCGATATAAATAACACACATACACGCTTTAGCTTTTCTCTTTCTTATTGTTTTGGGTTTTAAAGGAAACCCCTCAAAACCCTAATTTCCCATAAAAATGGGAGGCAAGTGCCCCAGCAGGAAGGTGAAGAAAAGGAGATACTCTCACAAGACGGCTCGGAGATTCAAATTTCTCCTCAAAGATATCCTTTTTGTTGTATTAATTCAATTGCGGTTTTCCTCTTCGTGATTAATCCAATTTCCTAGCAATTTCCCGCACTCCCTCTCCAATCTATCTCAGAGTGAATTCTTGATTATGCTTCTCTGATTCCTTGACTTATTTTTCCTTGGTCACGCGACGATGCCGTTCACGAGGAGTTACAGAAGCCCGATTCGGAGAAGAAAGCTTTGCCTTTTGACGAGGACTTGCCGGGCATGGGCCAACACTATTGCTTGCATTGCGAGTAAGTAAATGTGAATTGAATCCTCTTAAAAGTTTACATACTAAATCATCAAATTAGTAGTCTTTTTGAGCTTTGATGTTAGAATTTTGTATGGTTACTTTTTTTAGGAAGTGAAATTGAAACTTGGGAATTTGACCCGGTTGCTATGTATAGCCGCTGTTGAATATGATTACTTTCTTATTTTTCAGTCGATACTTTGCTAATGTGACTGTGAGGGACGATCACGTTAAGAGCAAACGACATAAGAAGCGGTAAACGACCTTTTTCTCAGTCTTGTTCCTGTTGAACATTTACTTCACTGTTGATCATCTTGGGATTTTGTTTGCCACTTCTTTTGGTTTTTTTTAAGCGCTGGGGCCATGGGCGCTCTCTCGATTTGGAATTGCAGTTTTTACGTGATTATTTTGTTCTGGCTGTCTAAAATCACAAATCTTGGCATTTTTTCCCCTCTTTTCTAGATCATTGCATGTATTACGCGTTGTGTCTAAACTACCAGTATCTTGTAAAGTTGTGTGATCAATAAAATTAAGTGGGTAGCTTAATTTCTTATTTAAGTCTTACATGCAACTGCATTTATACTGGCCATCTGTTAGTTCATGGTACATGAGACCATTTTTGTTAATCTTTCATTCTAAATTGAGATCGTTTTATACTTTTCAAGCCCTCTGCAAGTGGCAGAGCAAATTACCAAGTTTGCTTATCTTGCTAGAGGAGGAGGATTATGACAGTCTGCTGCGGCTGTTAAATTTGGGATCCATCGGATGGTAGCATGCTCTATCAAGCCATTGCACTAAACTGCTTTTTTTCTTCTTTGGCTAGATGCCTAGGCTACAAAAACTATGCTGTTGTCTTCTCCAAATCAATGAACCTGGACCTGTTAATACTTGTATCTTCATTGACCATTTAACTACGGAATGCTCTTATTTAGATTTTTTTTATTAACATGTCACCTAAAACTCATATAATTTTCTTTTTCATTTTTAGTTTTCATATTATGTAATGTGGCTTCAAGAGACATCTGATATTCGAGCTCAAGATTGTTGACTTGGGCAGGGATCTTTCTTTTCCACCTGTTAAATGAATCTATAATGTAATGCTTGCATCATCTATAGCTTAAAATTGGAATGGAGAATTTTCATGTGATGATACTTTGTAAAAATTATGTAACCTGCAAAACTAGAGAGAATTTTTATTTATTCTTATTTTTGCAAAATGCAGTGTGAAGCTAATGATGGGACCTGCACCCCACACGCAACTTGATGCAGAATTGGCTGCTGGGATGGGTATGCCAGATGATGGTCCTAAGCTAATGTCAACATGAGCGATTTTGTGTTTTCTTTTTTTTTTTTTAATATATATATATGTTTAGATGATAAGTGAGTTGAGACTGGCCTCTCTTGAGGATATTTGGTGTTGTAAGAATAATCTCAGTAGTTGCTTGTCTTGCGCCTAAAGTAATGGTAATTAGCTTTCTTTGTTCTACTGTGCAGTGGTATGCAACTTTTCTTCATCTCAATTAATTTATGCATATATTAATTTTTGCTATATTGTTTTTCTTAGTTCCCATTTGCTTCGAACTCCCTTATTTAGATCACTGCCAAAATATTGAATACATTCATTTTGAAGTGGATGTTTCTCTACTAAGAATTGAAGTCACCCTATTTCTGGTAATTGCCATAGAAGAATTGTTGTATTGGATCATTGGTTGACTTCATAAGGATTCATAGTCAGCTTTATTGGTTAATAGCTACGCAAAATATTATTTTATGATGGGTTGAACCTCCAGTTTGTGATTCAATTATTTACTTATGAGCCTAATGTAGCTTCTCCTTTTTAAGTTCGTTCATTGTAGGTAGAAGTCTCATTGATCCCTAGTTTATTTGTGATAAGTTTGCTGGCATACAAAATATAATCATCACATATGGAAGCTCCCTTTGTCTTCAAGTCTACAAATTGTTGGTTGACACATGATTTTAGGATATAAACTGTGATCTTGGAGCTTGTGTTGTAAATATGCAGTAGAGTGATGAATGAGCAATTTTCTCCTCATTTGATTATGGTCAACCAATGTATTCACATCTTGATTGAGATAAGATTGTACTGGTCATATGTTGCAAAATGTAATTCTAGTCGTCAGATCAGCTAATTGTTGTAGGTTTTCATGGTTCTATATGGGGTTTTCTTGAATCATAGATGATTATGGATGTCTTTATTAGTGAGGAAATATCAACATCTTACAATTCTCACTGCCTATGATGAGGATGTAAACTAAGTTGGGAAGCATTGAATACAGAAAAAATTTTTCTTTCCAGAGAAATAGAATTTATAGGACATTATGGGTTCAAGGGAAGCTGTGAATGGTGTTTCATGGTGTTTTTTTCAACCATGCTTCTGTTTATCTCTGCATCACCCGTGATAACATGTTACTTCTGGCCGAAACTTTTTCACCGTATAAACTTCCAATGTTGTTAATTTGCTTTTCTGCACTGTAACAAGTCTAGCTTCAAATTTTAGCTTTTTCCATTTTAGTAGGGTATGAAACTGATGACAGGAAGGCAAGCTTATCCGGTTTATTTAGTTCATGCTTCCATACACTTGCATGTGAAAATTCTTTGCTTGAGGTGACTTGTCCCACTGGATGAAATGATGAGAATAAATGAATTTCTTATTTTGGTCGGTTTCTTTTGCAGCCTTCTAATAGGATCATGGTCGATTTGTTTCTGATTTTGATATTGTTTCATTTAGAGAAAACAAGAGCTTAGGGTGTAAGATATGCAGTTTTGACTTTAATGCCAGGAGCTAATAATTAATAAATGGCTTCAATAATTATTCAGTGGAAGTTTCATAGTGTTGTTTTCTTGTCTTTCTGGTTTTTGTTGTTGGCCCTTTCTTCTTATCCTTTATATACTTTCAGGTCTGGGCTTTTTGGTAGATTCCCCTTGTTTTAAATGAATGATGGGCTGATTGTGTCAACTCTTCTGCATCCATTGTCATGAATTTAAAACTTGAACTATGGACAGTGCATGATTGCAGATGGAAGAAGAAAGGTGATGATATCTCTGGGACATTTCTGTCTGATGCATTGTTTTTCAGTATGTGCCACTTTGAATCCTGTCAACAATAGTTATTGTCAATAGTTAGCACTTAGTAGCGTGTCACTTCCCGATACCACTCGAGCTAAAATGAAAATGCCCTTAGCACTGCTACACAAAGTAAACCCCATCTGGGCCCACTAACTTCCTCATTTTTCTTTGAAAGAAGGACACTAATTATGACTTTTTCCAATTAGTTTCCATAGTTATGAAGTTTCTTGACACTGGACAACTCAACGAATCCATCGTTGAAGGAAAATTATCACTTCTGCATGTTTTATAGTGTGGATATGAATGGGAGAGAAATTGATGTACAATACTGTTACTGAAACGTGGGGCTGAGATTTGATAGAATTTGTAAATTTGGAAACTTTTCAAGTGGTTTGTAAACAGGGAATGTTAATTACTTGTAGTAGTCGTTCTCTCTTTTTCTTGAACTCAACCAAAGAGATAAGCCATGGCCCACAAAATACTCCAATCAATTACACATAGCATCCCATCAATATTTGGAAAACCACACTTTGGATCCTTCAAAAATAACATTTTAAGTCTCAGTTTCTGAAATTTTATTGAGTTTTTAATATTAAATTTAGTCTAAATGATAGTTCGGAAACTCAATATTTGCTAAATCAGCTGTTTAGAGATCCAATAAAACAATTAAAAAAATACGAGATTTAATAGGGGAAAGAAAGGATACTTTTCATAGAGCCAAAGATGTGTTGTACCTGGGAATATGCAAAACCAAACTGAAAACCGAACCGAGTGCTCTTTGGTTTATTCAGTTTGGTTCAATTTTAAATTTTTAAAAATTGATTAAACTGAATCGATCGAATTTTTATTTATATATATATATTTTAATGATTTATTATATCTTTTAGATAAAAAAAATTATGATTTGTAATATTTTATTTTGTCATGAACTCTAAAAATTTAGTTTAATTTATGTTAACTTATTTTAATTTAGAGTAATTGATAAAGTTATAATAATTAGTTTTAATTTATACCAATTTATAAAATTGTGATAATTGATTTCAATTTTTGAAATTATGGTAATTAAATTTAATTTGTAATAATTATAGTAGTTAATGAAGTAATGATTATATCAATTTATCATAATTTACGCTATTTTATCTTAATATATAGTTATATTATTTAATTATAACTTTAAGTTATATATTATGCTTGATAAAATTATGATAATTAATTTAATTTTATTATAGTTAATAAAGTTATGGTATTTAGTTATAATCTATTACAATTGATAAAATATAATAATAATAATAATTTATATAAATTTAATTAATTAGTTAACAAAACCGATTAAACTGAACAGAACTAAACCGAATTCAGTTTGGTTTTTCTAATTTCGGAACCGGACTGAACCGATACACACCCTTAGTTCTAGCCTTCAAACAAACATCATAATCTCTGGCCTCATTTTCCTATGCCTAAAACTCTCATGTCCTAAACTTCTCTCACACGCTTGTCTACCAGCAGCAATCAATTGCTGGGGGAAATAGCATGATTCATTTTCCCTCATGTTGCTATCTTGTCTTAAAAACCTCCATGCACATGTATGCTACCCCCATGTGAACTTTGACACTTAATAATTTTGTCCCCCACACCACGTTCAAAATCAATGCATACCCATTCGATATCAAGATTTTAAGTTCTTTATTCTTTTCGGATTTTACTGTGATATTTCACGTCTTTTACCAAATAAATTGTTCATAGAAAAATAAGAATTTAAGAACTCAATAGGAACAAATTTAAAAAATTCAAGAACCTAAAAATGCATTTTTCCAAAATTTAACACCTCAAATTTCGGA
This sequence comes from Balakata baccata, assembly GCA_949630135.1. Classification (NCBI taxonomy): domain Eukaryota; kingdom Viridiplantae; phylum Streptophyta; class Magnoliopsida; order Malpighiales; family Euphorbiaceae; genus Balakata; species Balakata baccata. Next base: position 17,224 of record CATIWF010026142.1, read on the forward strand.
TTCGGAAGTATAATGCCGGTCTCTGTCACAGCTTGTGGCAGAATATTTAAAGGGTTCCATGCAAGATTTGATTGGTGAAAAAAGATCTGGACATGTTTTAGTACATATTCAATTGTACATCAAGGTGTGGGGTCCAAATTTTGAGTCTTGACATTTTCTTTCTCAATTATTTTCCAACATTTAGCATCTTTTCTCCCATACCAAAACACTTTCATCAAGGTGGAGAAGACAATCAATGCACAAGGGATGCCTCAAGGAATCAATCCTCTTCTGTAAGTACATAATAGTCATTATATTTCAATCTAATGGAAGTATTTTTCATTTTCAGTTTCCTCAGGAATCGGAAAATATATGGTAAAAAAGAAGAGGGGGGAAAAAAAGATATTACACATACTACTACTAGACCATGGTAAAACTGAAAAAGGAAATCAAAATCACAAGGGCTCTGTGAATTATACTCTTACTGGTGATGCTTGCACTTGATCTCATTAGGATTCTCTCTCTTTCACATCTTTCGGTCTGGTCAAGGAACTTGAACCCGAAGTCATTCCAATGACTTGGCTATGTGTAAACCTTTGTAACTGTATCATCCTGGCATAACACCCATCGGGATAGTTTTTCAGTAGATGTGAATGGGATCCTTGTTCAGCTACTTTCCCATCGTCGATCACTGCAATAACATGAGCATTTCGGATAGTTGATAGCCGATGTGCAACCACAATTGTGGTCTTTCCCGAGCAAGCACGCTCTAGAGCCTCCTGGACAGATCTCTCAGACTCAGCGTCTAGTGCACTTGTTGCCTCATCAAGCAGCATTAGTTCTGCCTTTCTCACTAGAGCCCGAGCTATGGCGATTCTCTGCTTCTGTCCACCGGATAGTTGGACTCCTCTTTCTCCTACGAATGTTTTATATCCATCAGGCAGTCCTGATATGAATTTATGGGCATTGGCTAAAGTAGCAGCTTCGATGATTTCAGCCTCAGTTGCTGACTCATGCCCATAGGCAATGTTTTCGTAAATGGTAGAAGCAAAGAGGCATGGCTCCTGAGGGACCATAGCAATGTGCTTTCTCAGAGACTTGAGGTTGTATTTTCGAACGTCTTTCCCATCAATCATAACCCTTCCGGATGATGGCTCGTAGAAACGCTGTACAAGTGTAATGACTGAGCTTTTACCACATCCACTTGGACCTACGAGGGCGAGAGTTTTTCCAGCTCTTGCACGAAGATTAAGATCACAGAAAATGGGGACATCAGGGCGAGTGGGATAAGAAAAGTCCACATGCTTGAGTTCAACTTCGCCACGAAGACGATCAGGAACTGCAGTGCCATCTGGATCATCAGGTTCAATTTCAGTTTTGCGGTCAAGTAGGTCGAAGACTGAGCGCATAGCTCGACCACCTTTGATAAAATCAGGAGCTAAGGTTAGAGTTTCAGCTGCACCATTGGCAGAAACCATAAGGACCATGAAAACTCGGATTGTCTTTGAGAAATCAGAGATCCCATGCTTCACAAGCCACGATGCATACCAAAGACCAAGAGCATAGGAAGCATAGAGTGAAAACTGAGCTATTCCAAATCCAATTCCAGCAATCTGCCCCTTCCAAAAGCATCGTCGTAGAGGAGTCTGGAGGTTGGTGGTAAAAAGACTAACAATTTGTGACTCTGAGTTGAAGGCAGCAACAGTCCTCACATTGGCAATTGCCTCACCAGCCAGTTGAGTGGATTTGGCATGTGCAGCTTCTAGGTCTCCCGAGAAACCAGTCATGAACATTTTCTGTTGAAAAACCAAAATGACAGTGACAAATATGACAAAATTTCATATATCTATCACTAAGTTGAGATTTCATCAATAGCTTCCTAATAATTTGATGATTTAATATCAAATCCTTCATGTTAAAGCTGATGAACAAGCTGGGGAAACAAACCTGTAAAACAGTGGCTGCAACCACCAAGGGAAATACAGCAACAAGGACAAGGGCAAGGCGCCACTGCAAAACGAATCCAGCTGTGCAAGCTACTAGCATCAATGCTGTATTCTGCACAATCACAGAAATCCTGTCTCCAATGGCCGATCTGACGTTATTTGCGTCAAGAGCTAATCTTGCTGCAATCCTACCGCTCTCATTTTCTTCCTGATCAAACCATGCCATTTCATTTTTTAGCACAGCTGTCAGCATTTTCTCTCTCACTCGTTTTGTGAGGTTTTCACCAACAATGTCCCAGAAGAAATGCTGCAACGTGTTGAATATCAATGCAGCTGATGAGAGTCCAATCAACAAATAGCAATATTTTCCAATCTCCCTGCTCATATAAGCATGGCTTGGATTATAGTAGACACTGAGGACAGCACTGAGGACATAGGCGAAGAAGGCATGAAGGGATCCACAAACGACCGAGCCTATAGAACCAACCAGTGCATAAACCCATTCAGGAGAGTTCATCTTTGCGAGGCGCCAGAAGGAACTAGCTTGCTCTTTGAAAGCAAGCTTTTCAAGTCGATAATTGGTGTGAGAGGCCTCAAGGGAGAGACTAAAATCTGAAGTAGAAAAGTCAGATAGCCTGCGCGAGTATGGTGATCGACCATAGGAAGAATTACGGGCAATAATTGGAGAGCTTACTGAATTCCTAGCACTTGAGGGCCTGCAGATGAAGAAACAAGTCAGCATAACAAAAATGCAACTTTATAGAAAAAAAAATATAGAAAAGCCTAAGTTGATAGAAACACCTTGCACTACTCTTTCTGGCATTGTTTAGGGCTGTTTCATGAGCCATCTCCTGCATTCTGATTAGCTTGGCATAAACACCATTCTCTCCTTTGGCAATGAGATCATCGTGGGTTCCAATTTCAGTGACATTACCCTGCTGAAGTACAGCTACAAGATCAGCCTTGCGAATTGTCGAGAGCCGATGGGCAATGACAAGAGTTGTCCTTCCAATCATGAATCTGTCGAGCGCCTCCTGCACTAGTTTTTCTGACTCAGAGTCCAGTGCACTTGTTGCCTCATCTAAAAGCAGAATTGCTGGATTTTTCAGCATTGCCCTTGCTATAGCTATTCTCTGCTTTTGCCCTCCTGACAACTGTAGTCCTCTCTCACCCACCTGCCATTTTCAATATGTTTTCATTATGATTTTCTCTAGTCATTTCCTCATAAATTTTATCAATTGCATTTGATTCCAGTAAAACAAAAGAAGATTTGGAAGAACCATTTTTCCTTTTTTGAGAACTTTCTGCTAGTAATTTATAAATTTAAATGTATAAGAAGTAAAATTTCATTAAAGTAAAATGTTCTTTCTTGCACATTGATGTTATTATTCCCTTTATTCATACATTTTTCCGATACTATTTTAAATTTTAATAGCTAATAATAGGTGAGTAATTCTTTCATTTATTAATGTTTCCTACTTCCAACTTTTTTTTTCCCAACTATCTTCTTCAAGTTATTATCCGGTCAACATCACAAAGATTCTTATCCCTCTGCTAATGTACAATTTTTTTTTTTTAATTTCCCTAAGGTTAGACTTAGACCAACACATCCATTTTTTAATATTGTCTCCAATTCTTCTTCATATCTCCTATATTTCCTCTTGCAAAAGTTATATTTCCCTTATTGTTATATTAAAATATTACATATAAATATATAAAAAACATTATTCTTGCACATGGATTGTTGAGACAGGAGCACGTTACCTTCCTTCAAATGCATGCATGACCAAAACACATCCTCACATTGACTTCTAAAAAACAAATTGAATAATGGTAGGTTAAGTTTGTTGACCAAATTAGCAACTTCAATCTTATTAAAATCCACCATTGAAGCAGCACCAAGCTATTATCTGCCATAAAAATTGAAAAGTTTAACCAACCATGATCCCCCACCGGTCAAGATCTATCATTTTCATTCACTTTCATGAACAACTAAACATTACCCCACCTCCTGCCTCCCTCAGCTGACATAAAGACAGTATCCTAACTTGCATAGGATAACACCAATTTAAGCTATGGTTGGATATTAATGTAGTTAACCATTTAATTCAAATCATTTAGGGAGATATCAATTTCAAGTTCAGAAATAAGTTTATGATTAGCTGACTTGACAATTATCATCACCAAATTCGATATATTGCCTTTTATTGATCTTCTTAGCTGATATTAACCGATTTATCTTGTTTGCACTGTATCTAAATCTATATCTAAACCATACCTGAGTGTCGAAACCCTCAGGTAGCTTGACAATAAATGAATGGGCATTGGCAACTCTGGCAGCCTCTTCGATCTCGATTTGATCAGCATCAGGTCTACCCAAAAGTATATTTTCTTTAATAGTGGTGGCAAAGAGAGCTGGCTCTTGGCTAACAAGCCCTATTTGTTGCCTTAACCATGTCATTTTTAATGTCCTTATATCATGCCCATCTAACAGAACTTGCCCTGAACAAAAATATTAACTCCATTAGAATAACTTAAAATATGCATACCCACATGGAATAAGATGAATTCAAGAACTAAATACTCAGTAGGCAGATGAATATTAATTTTGTCAAACAAAATATGAGCAGTTGTATATGTGCAATATGTCTCCTTAATTAATGTGAAGCTACTCAGCTAACAAAATTTACCTGAGTTGGGATCATAAAATCTCTCAATGAGGGAGACCACAGTACTTTTACCGGACCCACTGCTGCCAACCAAAGCTATAGTCTTTCCGGCCGGTACATTGAGGGTAAAGTTGTTAAGAATGCGAACATCTGGTCTTGATGGGTACGAAAAATCTACGTTTTTTAGCTCTACTAACCCGGTAACTGTGTCCAACTCTAACCCTGTTTCGCTGTTCCGATCAACAGCTGGCTCATGGTCAATTATACGGTAAATCTTTGCAGCTGCAGCTTTTGCTTTGGCAAATGCACCCATGCTAGGAGCAGATTGGCCTAACGCCCTGCAAATCAAAGAAAAAAACTGAGATAATTGGGAAAAAAAAAACAAAGAAAATTTTGTAAAATGGTAGCAACCGGAACAGAGCACTTACAATCCTCCAATCATGACAGCAAACATGGTGGCTATGGCTAGACCTCCATTAGTGTAATGATGTCTAACAAGAAAACCTCCATACCAGAGAAGCAGAGCATAGCAGCAGAAAACAACAAAGTAAGTTGCACCCAATCCCATTCCCTTAGCAAATCCACTTTTGTAACCAATTTTTTGAGCCACTTTCAATGATGATGAGTAGGCTTTTAATGCTCTTGATTCCCCAACAAATGCCAAAACCACACGAATGTGAACTATAGTCTGCGATTTGGCTTTAAATTAACAAATACCCAGAAGCTATAATGAAACAAATTTTGCTGTAAAATCACCTGTTCTGCAATGTTTCCTGCCTGCGATAGAGCTTCTTGGCTCTTGCCAGCTAGCTTGGCTAATGTGTTTGTATGGATGGCTGCGATTACAGCAATGAGGGGTACAACTGCTAGAGTTACCAGTGCTAATTGCCATACAGCAGTGAAACCCACCACAAATCCAGACACTAAAGTTGCCATATAGTGAATGAAATTGCCCAACTGCACAAAAAGATCACATTTTTAAGCAAAGGGTACATCAGCAAACCAGTATTGAACAGGGGAATTGATGTTCTGTTCTGATTCACCTTCTCACTAATGGCGTCTTGAACCATAACTGCATCACTATTAATGGCGAAAACAACGTCCGAGGTTCGAACTTCGGTGTCGAAGTACTGAATGTCCTGGTTTAAAGCAGCTTCTAAGTACTTGATCCTCATCTTGGTTGATTGTCTCTCTCCAGTCCACATCCAACATGATATCTCTGTGTCCAATTCAATTCAAAAGCTCTGTTTCACTTGACATTGAGAAGAGCAAACATGGAAGAAATCAAAAAGAAAAAGGAGAACAGAGGAAACTACCTGCCCAGGAAGACGCCCAGATTGCAGCTCCAACAATGAGAAAGTAAAATGCATACTGCAAATTTCAAAAAGTTCACAACTTCTTTATTAATTCAAATGATTAGCTTAATGGAATTGTTCTGAAATTGTTTCTTTTACCTTTAAAACTTCTTGCATCATCTTATCCATGTCATTAGCATTGGACCCAAAAGAGTTAACAAGATCGGCGAAGAACCGGAGAAAAAGTGGCAAAGAAGAACCGTGTACAAGTGCACCAATAGACCCAATTGCCATCAAAACATAATCCAATCCATCCGCAAATCTGAAAAGCTCACTAAACCCAACACTAGTAACATCCCCTGGTTTCTCCCCATTACTGCTAGCACTAGCACCATTAGCAACTTGGCCATTGGTGTCCATTTCTCTTCTTTCAAGCACAGTTTCTTGATGGGTTTGATGGTTGGAGTAGTGAGTATTAATTGTTTGAGTTGGTGTTGAAGGTGTGGGAGATGGGTTGGTATTAAAAGGGTCAGAAGTAGGAAGAGCAGGAGACATGAGTTCAAGGCCTTGCATTTCGGACCATTTCCACTTCTCAATCGTCTTTATCTCCTGAGACTCTTGTGACATTTGCAAAATTCTCTCTCTTTAAGCTATTACCTTATTTAGCTTTTTATTGAAACTACAAACACCCTTTTTTTCTTCCTCTTCCTCTTCTTCCTCTCTCTCTCTCTATCTATCTATCTATCTGGCTTTTGAGCTAATTCCTTCCTTTTAAATTTAAGCCCCAATTTTCTTTCAAGTTTTTACTCTCCTACATAGTAAAATCTACACACACTACAAATTCTTTTCTTTTCGCTGCTTCTTCAATGAAAATGACCAAATGGGCATCTGTTTCTTTGATTCAGTATTTGCTTACACTGTAAAAAACATTGAAAATGACACTCACAGACAAAGAAAGTGAGAGATTTTCCATCCGACAAACAACACTGTGAAACTTGAAGATGGGTTTTTTACTACAACAGCTTCTAAGTGGAAAAACCAATAAGGGATTACTATTTTGGTCAAAGTTAGCTTCTTTTTTGAGTAATTAAATTGGGATTAACAAGAACAGAACCATTTTCAATTTTATTGATTTTTTTTAAAGCTTTTTGGCTTCTTGTGCAAGTTAAATTGAGAGGAGACCGTAAAGTAAAAAAACCAGAAAGCTTATGCAATAAAATTATTTTTTCACACTTTCTTAACCTTAACCTTAACCATAACCTCACCTCACCTCTCTCTGTCCGTATCTTCCCTCCAAGTCCGGCGTTCTTTCATACCAACTGTAGATTTATATTATTAACTTGAAGTTTAAATCTTTTACATTCAATCAACTCAAGTGCCATTCTTCCTTTGTCAAAAAAAAAAAAAAAGTACTATTCTTCATTCCTCAATAATTTATATTTATATAAAGCACCAGCATTTCTTGCTTTCTTGCTAACTCTCCCTCCATTCTCTTTCTTTCACATTTGCTGACTTCATGTGACTATGCCACAATATTTAACCTGTTAACTAGTGAACTCAGCCTATTTTTATTGTCTCCATAAAAAATTAATTTGTTTACATATAAAAGTATCAATTCAAAAGTAGAAATTGAAAAAATTAAAGAAGTTTCAATGTAAACTCTAGCTATATTTGTCAAAGGGTAGCAAGATTTAGTGGCTATTGCAAAAATTAAAAAAAAAAAATTATTACTATGGTTGTCTGCCCTTGACTTGTTAAGCTGCCAGCATTATGAAAAAATTAAAAATTAAATTAAATACAATAAGTTTGAATTTCCACTTCTATAATTTTATGTCGGGTCAACCAGCTATAACAATCAAAATTCTTTAAATAATTAACGCAGTGAGATTCCAAATTTCCAATAAATTGTCAGCAAATCTTGGGATTCCTCTTAAAATTTAATCTTTATAAAATTGCCAGTAAATTAGTCCAATTCCTTTATAAGAAAATAAAATAAAATAAATCTGTAAAACTTAAATTTAATCTTTATCATCAGTTTTTAGAGATCAGAACAGAGAGGTTTCGCTTTAATCATATGGGTTTGGGGAGTTGAGTTCTCATTGTTTTTGGGTTAGAGAATAGAATATATATTAAAGCAAAGGCTGACATTTCTGACACTATAAAATTCCTTTAAGAGGCAATAATTTATTTTTTCTTAATCTATTCCATAATTTCAGTGGAATTTTCATGTGAAAAAAAATCGAAGTTCATTAATGGATGTTGATATATATCTTTCTATTCCTTCACGCATGCATTGCATAGTACTGAGTTTTTTCTCTGCAAATCCTCCTGGCCAAGTCAAGCTTGCTCTCTGCCTACTGCTTTCAAGTACCTTCTTTATGAAGATATTCTGTTTATCCTAACATATGTTATATTTATAGTTAATTAGCCAATGCAACTTGAACAATCCTAAAAATAAAAAGTAAAATGTTTTTTTATTTTTGAAAGTATATCTGATGAAATAAATTATCATAAAAATAAAATTTCTTATACGATATTCAGTTATGGACGTAATCTTTCAAGCAAGAAATTTCATAAGCAATATATTGAATGGAGTTGTTTTTTTTATTTTTTATCAATATATATATATATATATATATATATATATTGAATGGAGTTAGGATGTCATTAGTGTTATATAATCCAATGGAATTAAATTTCAACTACTTTCTTTAATGAATGCAGATTTTGGTGACTACAAATAAGGAAACAATTTTGTTTAAAATTTGTGTAAAGCCACACTTATTCCTACTATAGTTTAGGGTTCCCATTTGATGCCATATAGGTATTGTTATGAATTATTTATGCATATATATCATTTAATTATTAAATTATTTTATAAATGATGTAATAAAATGAGTGTATTTAAGCATTTCTATTCGATAAGTCATTCAATTTTTAGCAACATCATGAAAACTCGAGGGGGTGTTGGAATCTCTCTTCTTTTTCTTATTTTGGACATAATTAGTATTTAATCTAACTATGGGACATTAACGTCGAAATGTAAATGATAAAACTAGGCAAAAACACTTGTTAATTAAACTTAGAATCATGAATAAGTTTAAGGATTTTATACAAATTATGATCAATTTTTTATTAAAAAAAATAAAAAAGAAACGAGAGTGTGATCAATGACTTTGAAGAAGTCAAAAGGGGGAAATTAGGAGGATGTAATTATTAATGTTATTATAAAAGGGAGGTCCATTTTCACCCCTCTTTTATGCCCAAACCAATGAGAAGGGAGAGGTGCATTATATATTAATTAGTATAATTAAATAAATATCACTCAAATCCCCACTAAAACCAAATACCCATATAAAGTGGGTGCATGTGACACTCATTATGCCGTCTCATTGTCTTTCTTGTGGTCAAGTGTGCGTAACTTATTTAATTAAATAAATAAAACGGTACTTAATTGTAATTAGAGGATTAAGTATAGTCTTAATTTATAAGTTAAGTAGAATGCAAATGCACCCAAATCACGTACGGTTGTGTTGCTTGTGCCTTTGTGCTTCATCTTAATCCTACATTATTTACTTTAATTACTTTGGTTCGGATTAGATATTGGAGTGTTCAAGGTTCGATCGGTTAAAATTGATTTAACCGAAAATATCCAAAATAAAACTACGACGAATATATATATATATATAATCACAAAAGCATCCTAATAAAATAAATACTTTTTCAATATCTTGAGCAACGAGCATCAGTAAATATAATTGAATTGAGATATGGTAGGGCACTTGCTAGACATGTGATATAAAAGGTGAACAATATTTTATATATATATATATTTCATAATCAGATCATATATATAATTTATATGTATATACATATAAAATAGCAAGGTCATGAAAAAGTGTGAATTGCAAAAATTAGGTTTTTCTTTTCGACGTAGACTAATTAAGACTATGATCAATTTCCAATGGATAATGGATCGACTCATTTAAAAAATACAAAATAATAAATAGGTTAATGTATAATTAATCAAGATTATGCATGTCCTACATGTTTCATTTGCTAATGGACCCTATTCTATATCTCTATGTGTATATATGCAAATCTTCCTCAAGAAATTGGGTTTTTGTAGCATTTAGATTTTAGCCATTGCTTTATTAATTTCCTATATAATAATATAGTTTATATTGCTATACTCTTTTGTTTCAGAATTGGAGACACACCTACATTGCTGAAAATGAATTTAAATAATACACTTTCATTACAAGAAAAAGCAAATGAATTATCACTTCATCTTTATATATATATATATATATATATATATATAGAGGGTCGAATTTAAATTAACTTTTTTGAACATATTCAGTTTGGATTTAAAAAAAAAAAGAAAAAGAAAAAAAAATCTCAATTCTAATAGCTTCTTATTATTTTAGTTCACCTCTTGAACTCACATCATTACTTCTATTAATATAGGTGAATGATAATGAAAAAATCCAACTCAAAATATTTTTCAATTCTTATAAATAAAAATACCAATTAAATTAATTTTTAATTGAAAAATATAATTTTGTATTTAATAAATAGAAATTCATATATTTATATAATTCTCACACCCTGTAATCCTATTAGGAATCTAAATAATGATATTGTGAGCATTGCTCTAAAATTCACGTCACATATATATAAATAATATAATTAACTTTTCTTTTAACTGTAATGATGCAATCTTAACCCTTTTTTTTTTTCAAGAATATCTATAGGTATTAATTATGTTGAATAATATCAAAACCCTAACAAAGATTTTGATTTTTTATTTTTTTTGGACAAATTTCCACCAAACAATGTGGACAACCTACGAAACTAGCAAGATAAGTGTCAAATGTATACACTAGTAAATAAGGAACAATGATTGAGGGTAATTATAATTAAATGGAAAACGACTTAAAATGGAGTTTTTTTTACTTGATTTATAATTCACAGTTAATTATTCATTCATTTAATCTATATATATTGGGAAAAAAACAATCAATAAAAATGGCAAAATAAAAAATTCAAGCCAAATAAAATTAGAAAAGACAAGATTTATATGGTTCGGCTCTCGATTGCCTATTTACGAAGAGTAATTAATTCTTTACTATATGAGAAAATAAATAATTACAATACAATTCTATCTCTCCTGAGTTAATTTAAGTCAAATCAACAATTTATTGTATTTTTCTTGTCACATAAGCTAGAAAAATAACCTTCACCCCAAACCTCCCAAATATATTTCCTGAAACCCAAGATATCCAAATAAAAACTCAAACTTGCAATCTTCAAGTTACTCTTGTATTTGCTTCCTTGGTTTCATTCCTTCAATGCCTTGAACTTGCTTATATTTTTAAATCCCTAAACTTGTCAATCAAGAATAAAAATTTTTTTTCCAATTAGAAATATATTTTCTAATCCAAGTTTAATTACTTATCATAATTTAAATTTAACTTGAATTCCCACAATTTAAAAATCAAATCCTAATATTCCACCTTAACTTTTGAATTGCATTAATTTTATTGGTCTAAATTCTTCAACTACACATACCTGAATCAGATTTTCATCTGCACCCTAATTCTAAACACGGCCAATATACTATATGTAGTTGAAACCAGTCAATGGCACTACACGACTCTAGAGAGAGACCTCAATCTCTCTATATGACTACCACCAGCAGGTTCCACCCACTTACAACCATTTACCTCTTGGAAACAATATATGCAGACAACCTGTTTCCAACCAATACTTAAGGTCTTCACCATACTGCCTATTAGATGGTATATCACACACCTTTCATTGAACTTTTTTCAATCTTCACCACTCATCTTTTCTGGCTTTCCCTTCTTCTTTCCCTTCAACACTTTTATGGAACCTCATTGAACTAAGAGATTTTTCATCTTTCTTTGCCAAAGAGTGAAACTGAATTGTCTTACATGCTTTTGAAACTTAGAACCAAGCTCTAATATCACTTATTTATGCCACATGTATGGCGAAGCAACATCTTCTGCTGCATTTACTTCATTTTCTAGCAGTCTTACTAGAGTTCTATACAAGCTATTGGAAACTCTACCTCTAGCCTTCGCCATAGAACCCTTAATGAGCTTCCATTTTATATTTCCAAAATGACTTTTATAACCATCAAGATCCAAAACATGAGTAGACATCAAGTTTAACTTTAAACCTGACACATCACGTATATTTTTCAGAGTCAGTGTGAGACCCAAATAAGTCTAAATACATACCTTACCAACTCTCACTATATATGCATGATTGGTATTTTCTATATTCAATATACCAATATTTTCTGGTGTGTACTGAGTGAAAATATATCTCATGGGTATAGCATGATAACATGCTTATGAATCAACAGCTCATTCAATGCAAGAATATATAACAACATTGCACTAATCCTCCTCAAAGAAAAGCTCAATTAGTTCATCATTTTCTTCAAATATAGTGGCAGTAGTATTCTAATCATCTGTCTTCTCTTTACTCTTTTCATCCTTCTGTTGATTTTTAAAAGCCTCAATTTTTCCTAATATGACCTTCTTTGCTGTAGTGATAGCAAGTAAATTTTTCATTTGACTATGACTTGCCTCTAGATTTTTCACGTCCCTTAGGTCCTTTACTCTTACTTTTACCCCTATTTTTTGTGACAAGAGCTTGTGTACTATCTATACTTGTATCCTTGTGCCTGGTTTCTATATTATATATATTATCTTTAACTATCTGCAAAATTACTATACTATTTGGAGTAGAATTACTAAGTGATACTACCAATATTTTCCAACTATCTGACAAAGAATTCAAAAGCAACAAAGCTTGCAACTCATTTTCAATATTTATTTTCATGATCCCCAACTGATTTACCAAATATCGAAAATCACTCAAGTATTTTGTTACAGACCGTCCATCTTTAAACTTCAAGTTCACTAGCTTTCTTATTATAAAAGCTTTGTTTTGAGCGTTTTTTCTCTCATACATGTTTTCTAATTTTTTTCACAAAACATGTGTATCAACTTCTTTACTAATATGAGGATAGATATTAACATCTACCCATTGTCTAATATTTGTCACTGCCTTTCTGTGCATTTTCTCTTAATTTTCTTCACTTATATCAGCTGACTTCTTAGATCCTAGTTTAATTGAATCAAATAAATCATTGCAATACAAATAGTCCTCCATCATCGACCTCCAAATTGAATAATTTGAAGCCGATAATTTATCCATTGAACAAGATGAATTATCCATTTCAATTCACACAATTATTTCACTCAAAGAACCAAGTTCTGATATTATTTATTGGGAAAAAATAACCAATACGCACATTAAAACAAAAAATCCAAGCCAAAGAAATTTAGAGAAGTCAAGATTTACATGGTTCGGCCATTGATTGACTACGTCCACGGAGAGTAACTAATTTTTTACTATATGAAAAAAATAAATAATTAAAATACAATTGTATCTCCCTTAAGTTGATTTAATCAAAATCTATAATCTATTGTATTTTCCCTTTTACATAAGTTAAAAAAATAACTTTCACCTTAAAGCTCCTAAATGTGTTTTCCGAAACCAAGATACTCAAATTTGCAATCCTCAAGTTGCCATAATGCCTTGAACTTATCAATATTTATAGGTACCTAAACTTGCAAATCATAAATAAGAATTCTTTTTCAATTAGGAATACATTTTCTAATCCAAATTTAATTACTTATCATAATCCGAATCCAATTTGGATTCACACAATTTAAAAGTCAAATCCCAACATTGTATATATATAAAATTTGATGTTTTTTATTGAATCAAATCAGATCCCTTTAATCAATTTCTATTGTTTTCGATTTGATCAGTCGATACAATTCAGTTTTAATATATAGAATTGATATACATGAGCCACCTTCAATAATGGAAATAGTAGAAAATTGCAAAATCACATTAATTATTACCAACCAATTTGCATCAAATTTGTAAGGATTTGCATATTGTGAATTACTTTGAGCTCATTGTCTTAGTGGGCATCACAAAACAACAACCAACTAAAAATCATAACTTAAAATCCTTTTATTTTATTTTTTCTATAAAAAATAAAAATAAAATTGCCCATTTCCTTCTAATTAGGCTTTTTTATCTAAAAGTATGTTATATTATTGTATTACTAATTTCTTAGTTGGTATAGTGGAAATCCTATTTAGAAATATAAAAGTCTTTTGTTTTTTGCCAAATTTATATCCTTAACGGTAGCAAACCAACTTCTTAATAAAATTAATATATAAAGAAATACTTAGTTAGAAATTCCTTTATTCTCTACTAATTCTTTTTAACTGGTTTCCACTATGCTTTGCCAATATTTTATACAAATTGTGATCCTCTAATCACATGCTTTAAGCATCTTATAAATCACTTAATTTCTTAATTAAATTAAACACCTGCATCTCTCTCTCTCTCAATCATAAGGACATTCAATTTAAAGTGGATCAATTTTCGTTAACTTTTTTCTTCTTAATGTGAAATTTAGCAAATGGAACAACTGAATATGCTTTGCTTTAAGTTGATGAGTTAAATAATTTGCTTTGATATTTACACAAGTGAGTTGGCATATTCTTTGTTCATTAATTTTTCTATCATATGAATTATGAATTAATATGATCAATGCCTATATATTGCAATTAAGATAAGCTAGCAATGCTCATTTTTTTATCCTCTAATGTTTTTCGTCATTGTTGTATTGAGTTTTTATACTTCAATTTTGTTATATTGAATCCACTTTTTTTTTTTTTTGTTCATTTGGAGATTCAATGGGCGATAGACTACCTAACATGAAGTATTATCATCTCCTTGCACTAATTATAAAAATAATAAACTCTCACCAATATTGTTAGTGAATAATTACATACAACTGAAAATATCAATTAAGCCAACTCATTACAATAATAAATTAATTAGGATTTAATAAAACACAATTGAAAATATGAAAATCCAATAAAAAATAAGTTTATAGCTATTGAGATTACATTTAATTTAATGGAATTTTTCAATTTGGTGTTATTTTTGGAATCAATATTTCTTTGCTTGTGGGTAGAAAGATTACAGTAAAAACTGAAAACGTATTTATAGGGGAGTGAAATTTGACCTTGACAAATTCTGAAATTCCATGGTCAGAAATTGGATGCCATGTGTAGATGTTTAGTGATCATATGAATGTGTTTGCTTTTGCTTCTTCCATGCTTCGGAGGCCCCATCCCCTTTTTGCGTTTCTCATTACTAATTTTCTCTTCTCTTCTTTGGTATATTATTAACCCGTCTCTGAAAATTTATAGACTTTAATTAATCTAATTCGAATTAACTGTTGACTTATTATACAATAAAATTTTTTTAATATAAATTTTTTCTATACATAAAACTAAATTTTGTTAAAGGGCAAGAGATGACAAACCAACTCAACCAATCTTGCGTTGGTTTTCTCTCCTCTTTTTTCTCTTCAATATCATTTGTTTTTATATTCTGTACCTCACCTTGTCACGTTAATTTTATTAATTAAATTCTTTTATTTATTTATTCTACTGAATTTTTTAGATAATTATTTCTGCATATATAAAAAATTAAAACTATTAGAATTGACTATATATAGAATGAGGAGAAAATGTCTACATTTATCTCATTTTTATTATTCTTTATGTGTTTATAAAAAATTTACTTTAAAATTTATAAAATAAAAATAATTATTTAAATACTCTATAATAAAAAAGGGACAAGCTCAATCCATCTTTAAAATTATTTATAAAATAAAAAATAATTAATTACAAACTATTTTTGCTATTCTTTCTTTTTTTCTTCTTTAGTTTTTCCACTTTTGCTTTAATTTAAAATTATGACCACTTTTTCTTTTTGTCAAAGCATCATACGCAACCCAATTTTGATTGTACGGTCATGATGAGTTGGCTCTTTTTGTTTTTATTTTATTTTTATTTTCCTTTGCCTAATGTGGGCCAACGAGTCGAGGTAACAAATTAACCCATTTTGTACGTATTTTCACTTCTTCCTCTTCGCCCATTTATCTCTGCTTTTATCTTTTATTAATAATAGAATTTAAGAAATTTTACATAAATGCTCAAAAATAGGTATCTATTTGTATTTTTATCGATATTTAAAGTTTTTTTTTCAATTTTACTGAAACAACTATCTATAAAATTACAATAGTAAATAAATATTAAAATCAAAATATACTCAGACGATATATTTTTGGCATATTTTCGGTATATTTTGAAAATATTTTGGTTCAATTTTTACCGAAAACAACAATAAAAGAACAAAAACTACTAAATCGTTAAAGAAGAAGAATAATTCAATCAAAATTTAAAATATCACAAAAATCTCAAACAAATAGTTTAGTATACCCTCGAGAATATCTTGAGTATACTTTGGATATATATTAGGAATTCTCAAGGAATTTTGTACGAGAAATTCTCTGGGAATATTTTGGGTATACTTTGGAGATACATTGAATATACTTTTAGGAATATTTAGGGTATATCTTGAGGATACTTTGAAGTATATCTTGGAATTTTTTTGAGAATTTCTTGGAAGGAATACCTTATGAATGCTTCCGTATATTTGGAAATTCTTTAGAAGAAATTCTCTGAGAATACTTTAGGCATACTTTGGGGATATTTCGGTATATTTTTGAGAATTATATGAGAATACCTCCAGTACACTTGGGATATTTTAGTGATTTTCACCCAAAAAAAAAATAAAGAACAAAAAAAAATTCAACAATACAGCAGAAAAACTCAAAAAAAAGTAAATAAACAAACTCAATCGCAAAACATCATCTTAAAGCAACTTGAGAATTCATTGAATTTAGAGCGAAAGCCGAATCTTAAAAATAACTGCAACATCATCATGCACTTCAATAGTGGTTTTTTTCTTCTTCAAAGACGTAGAAGGGAAGGGAAGATGATAGTGAGATCGAAAACAAGATTACTGTTGGATTTGCAATAGATGGAGTGGAAACAAAATCAGAAGAAAAACTGAAAAGTTTGTAATGATGGATATCGAAGAAGACGAAAAAGATAAATAAATCGATAAAAATGAAAAATTTCGGTACTGATGAAAATAAGAAAAATTGTAAGTAAATATGAAAAAAAAATGTAAACTTAGTAAATGATGAAATTTCCTCTAGAATTTACCACGATCAAACTATTAATTATTCGAGATATTTGTACGAATTTCTATTATTGAAATAAACAATTTAAGGAGCTAATTTTTGAAAAATTTCGAGCATATATTACTCTGGTTACCTGCAAGTCCATTGACTCATAAAATTCTTTTTTTTTTTTTTGAACGAGTCAAATCGGATAAAAAATTGCTAAAATGATCTGTACTTGTCTAGATGTAATTCATGCTTTTATACGGATCAAGCTATATATATATAGCAATTGGAAAGAGGAGAAGGGATGGAAAAGAACAAATTTTTAAAGAGAGAATAAATAGATAAATAAATAAAAAAGATGGTTTAGAGTGTGGGGTGGATAAAAGCTTGATCAAGAAAGTGATGTTTGATGATAGAAGAAGAAACATGTCTTACAAAGTATGATTGTGATAAAATGAAGGCAAATTCAGAAACCTTTTTCACCAAAAAGATAATGAATTGTCTTTGCCATGAAAATGGACCATTCTGCTTTTTTTTTTTTTTTAATACTTTCCTAGCTGTGATATATTAGTGAATTATTATGACATTAGCCATTCTATAAGAAGTTTGTATCCCCATATCATGACTCGTGAGTCATTTTTCAAGAAATTGATGTGATCATTTAAGTTCTTGAGATGGAAGTAATTTGAAAATTTTGATGAGATATAGACATTAATAAAGACACTCTAAGATATGCTTATAATGTTTAGTTTAATAGTATTAGTCTGGTTAATTAAAATAGTGAGATCTCAAGCTTGAATCTCCGTAGACCAGTCGGACCTTTCTGCCCAAAAAAACATTTGCATTGTGATGCACGAAAAATGGATGAAATGTGCAATTTACCTCTTAAATCTTTTTTGAATTTGTGGAGAAGAATTTTGTGAAAAAAATATATATATTTTTGAAGATGCAAGAGATATAGCAAAATGGCCATAGATTAAAAAGCTGAGTGTTAAATTTACCCAAAAATTAATTTTTAGGCAAATCAATCATTGTAAAAAAAAAAAAGAAAATAGATACAAATTGATATTCATCCGTAAGAAAATAGACAAGGAAAAGAAAGGCATCTTCATGCCATTCTTGTCAAAGCTACAAACACATATGCCGTTAAAAAAAATAATTAAGTTGATTAAGTAGCCATTTGCTAATTTTTTGCACATTGACAATGGAGACACTACATCAACTTAGCTAGTATGCATGAAATTACATCTTAAGAAGGCATTGTTTGGATGGCAATTTATAGCCTCGTAAGGAAATTTCAAGGTGATTAGACACCAAATCTCAACTAAATTAAGACTAATGAACCTACAATTAGCGAATTCCACAAATAATTGAAGAAAAGGTTAAGTAAAAAAATTGAAATCTAGTTAGTTAGAATGTCTTAATTAATAATGGTAGGGACACATGTGTGAAAAGAAGTTGAAAAGATTGAATTGAATCATATAGGTAGACAAGTTTTTTCAACGGCTCACTGAATAAGAAAAGAAATGGGTGGTGCATGTGCTATTGAATTATTGGAGTTACATAGTATATATGTAGAGCATCTTATGTCAAAATCTCTGTGGGAAAGGGGGAAATGCCCATTAAAAACTTTTCTCTTGGATCCATTAATTCTTCCCTACCCTTCTTAGGAATCACCTTCATACCTAACTAATTTTTTTTGAACAACACATAATTTTTCATGTACTGTCTAATTTTCGCTTGAAGCAATGGAAGAATGAGTTTTCAATGATGGGTTATAAAGTACGTATCTAAAGAATGTTACCTTTAATTGCTAGCTAAAAGGTAGGTGCTGTGGAAGTGAAGGAATGTGTTTAGATGAAGAATGATAAGAAGTTTCGTGAAATAACAAGGAATTGAAGTAACAGTTTTTGAGTATTTGAATTGGGTTGGATTCAGGAAAATAGCTAAAATTTTATCTCAACCAAAATGTAGTTCTTGCTATTTTCATTAATCACAAATGATGGGGTATTGGTGAGGTGTAGTGACCTTTCCTACCTATTAGGATCTAATATTCTTCTGTAGATTCATATAAATCAGCCCATACTTAAACCAGCCCAAATCTTTAGTATGATAATTATAATCACTATGAAATTTATGCATAATGAAATTCACATAAGAAGTGGACACTGAGAGCAGTGAGAAAAAGGTTTTAACATAATGGCACTCGTTTTATCCCATAACAAGGAAATTTTGGGGCAGAAAAAGCGAGGCGGGGAAAAAGAGCAAGCAGATAGAGGGGCAGAGAGTCCAAAGGAGGACTTCAGGAAGAAAATAAGTGTATGTGCTTTACAGTGCAAAAGAATGACAAGGAAAGGAACAAAGTCTGATACGACATACAGTAGTGTTAGCTTTCTAATCGGGCCTTAAGAATTTCTTACTAGCTTTGCGCTTCTTCACCTTCTGCTGCTGACAATACTGATAGCTGAGAAAAAAGGCACAGGTTTTATAAGCACAATGCAGGGCATAAAGCAGAGGCCATATCATTACACTCTTCCTTGTCGGTTCCTTCGTTTCTTTCTACCACATTTTTCTTGGCTTTATTTTTCGGATATCATTCCTTTGATCATTCTCAAGGTATGTTAACATTATTTCTATGTGGTGGTATTTCTGGATTTGCTCATGTACTAGTGTCTTAACATTGATACTTAACAGAAAATTCTTTCAGGGTGGATCAGCCTCAACGGCTATCAAGCATCTTGAAGATTAAAATTAGCTTTCATAACTGCTTCAAATTCTTTATTGATTTATTAAGATTTTTTAAGATGAGATTACAAGTGCTCAAAACAATTGACTATAGTAAAAGATTCCAGATTGTGTGAAATACAAACAACAACAGTTTACGAGCACTTCTCTTATTTTGGTAAATGAGGAAAAGGAACTCCAGTATGAACCCTTACATCTTTTTGGGATAATCTTGGTACCCTTACATCTTGGATCGAACTTTCTCGATCAATTCTCTTATCAAAATTTTTCCCGAAGCTGACTTAGGGACACTGTTTATAAATGTCACTCTACGTAATTTTTTGAAAGGTGCAACCTGCAGCGGATAGAAACAAATAAGATTACAAGAAATGAAATGACGAAGCTATTCATCAATTATGCAGAACATGGATGGTTATACTAATGGCAAATTTTCAATTTTTCTGCGAGCATCAATTGATAGATACTGAAAGCATTAAATTCTTAGGAAAGAAATCAGACTCTTTAAGTTAAAAAATGATATGTCATTTTCTTTTTGGCAAAGGGGGAAATTGAAAACCCCAAAACCAAGAGAAAAATGAAGAAATTATTACTTGACCACCAATTTTCATGTCTTCTTCCTTAAAATGATTAGGACAATCCTCTCCCATGGGTTAACTTTTGGGGTTATCTGTTACATGAAAGTGAATTATTGATTCAGTTTGTGAATGAACACAACTACCTAATTTAATCAAGAAAAATTTTCATGTTTGTGATATTTAGTGACGAAGTATATTCACTTAAAAAAGCAATGAGCCAGTGACAATAATATTTAAGAAAGCAACCGCTTGAGTCTAATAGTCTCATCATGGTAATTAGGATTTCACTTTGGGTATGACAATGAGCAGATTCTTACTTGCTCCGCGATAAACTTCTGAACATCTTCTTCAGTAAGGGAGCAGTCAGGTGAGTGAACAACGTGTGCTATTGGGACCTCACCAGCTTGTGGATCAGGGAGTCTGCAAATGGAAAATAATCCTTAGTTCTCATGCATCGCTTAAAAAATGAGGAACGGACATCCCATTCCACGATACCTAATTATCCAGCAAGAGGAAAGTTTGAACAAAAAACTGTGTCCTACTTACGGGATAACCACAGCATCTAATATTTCAGGGTGGGAAAGAAGTAACCCTTCAAGTTCTGCCGGTGCTACATATCATTAACAAAGTGGAAAGATAAAATTTGACTCCGTGGCCAATTAATTCAATTGACACAGGAGCGCATTTAGACTAGAAATAAAATGAAATACAAGAGTTTGATTAATTGGCCATAAAGTTATCTGAAAGCCGTTACACTTGATGAGCTCTTTAATTCGGTCCACAACAAACGACTGTCCTTCATCAAAGTTTCCAAGATCTCCAGTATGTACCCATCCTTGCTCATCTATGGTCAGCTTTGTAGCTTGTGGATTATTAAAATAACCTGTAAAGTGTCAATCATAATAAAAATTAATATTATCTAGAAAATTCATTTATCTAATAATATTATAAATCTGAAATTGTCTTCTTTCTTTTATAATATTTTCTCCCACTTTTTCTGGTGTGGCCTAGTGCTCATTTACTAGTGCTAGTAGTTGAAATAAAAGGTGTAGGAAGGGCTTAAACCTAAGTTTTACAGATTCCATCTTCCCTAGCACTTGAACCAATTCATTTTTGGCTGATAAAAGTTTATCGAATGGTAGGAGATGGTACATCCTAAGGTGTTTTAAATTGTTTCACAAGATATAACGAAACATTTCCTACCAACAACTAATTCTCTGTGATATGATATTGGATTATTGTTAAGGTCAGAGTTAGATTTCACACAGCAAAGAACAGTGAAGGAGAATTTTCTCCAAATTTCATTGATAAATTCGAGAGTGCCCGGAATCTCTTCCAACAAACTTCATGCAATTCTCTTGATGATCCTCTCAAAACAACAGCTAGCCATATAAAGCTAAAACCACTAGCAAGGACAGGTCAAAAGACTTATTTATCCCTACCATACCAAAACTTATAAACAAGGCAAAAGACAATATACCCAGACTGATAAACAAAGGCCCAACATAAGTGAACAGCAGCCCAACTAAGGCCACAGCCCAGCAACTCCCTCATTTCTTTCTAGTATATGTGAAACGGATACTTCCCCCTCACGCAAGCACCTTGTCCTCAAGGTGAAAATTAGGAAATTGACCATTGATGGCAGCATAGTCTTCCCAAGTGGCCTCAAAGGGAGGAAGGTCCTTCCACAAAATCAACACTTCAAGATCCCCTGGCTGTCCCTTGGCTTTGTTCCGCACTCCCAACAATTTTTCAGGTTCAACCACGAGTTCTAATTCCGCAGTAAGTTGAGGAGGCAGCAAAGAGGAGGAAACAACATCACCCTTGGCACGGCTTAACTGTGAAATATGAAAGATGGGGTGAATTGAAGCTGTGGAGGGCAACTCCAAGCGGTAAGCAACCTTGCCAATCCTTTCACGTACTGGAAAAGGTCCACAAAAATGTGCTGCCAATTTTTTATTGGCATGGGAAGATAAAGTCTTCTGCCGGTATGGCTTTAGTTTGAGGAAAACTCTATCCCCAATAACAAACTCCTCCTCTCGGTGGAGTAAATCCACTTGCTTCTTCATTCGCTGCTGAGCACGTAGCAAATTCATACGCAAATCATCTAAATAACATCTCTTTCTTGAAGGAGCTGTTCAATAGAAGAGAAGGATGTGGGGCTGACAGAATGCCGAATTAAAGCAGGTGGATCACCGCCGTACAAGGCCTTGAATGGAGTACAATAAATTAAAGAATGATAGGTGGTATTATACCAATATTCAGCCCAAGACAGCCATCTGTGCCACTGTTTAGGTTTACCGGGCGCAAAACAGCGTAAATAGGTCTCCAAACAGAGATTAACTACTTCCGTTTGGCCATCTGTTTGAGGATGGTAAGCTGTGCTCAGCTTCAAAATTGTCCCCTGGAGTTTGAACAACTCTTTCCAGAAATGGCTCACAAAAACTGTCTCTATCTGAAATAATGGACACGGGAAATCCATGTAAACGCACCACCTCTTTAATGAACATTTCAGCTACCATAAGGGCCGTAAAAGGATGCTTCATTGCCATGAAATGCCTGTATTTTGCCAATCTGTCCACCACAACAAAGATTACTGAAAATCCCCCTGCCATAGGCAGCCCCTCAATAAAATCCATGGTAACTTCCTCCCACACATGCTCCAGCAAACGAATGGGCTGTAACAGTCCCGCAGGAGTTGAATTCAAATATTTATTTCACTGGCAGGCCTCATAATTAGCAACCAGCTTAGAGATCTCCTGTTTCATCCCCACCCAAAAAAGGTCGATAGCAATTCTCTTGTAGGTTCTTGTCTCCCCCGAATGACCCCCTATAGGAGAAGCATGATATTCTTGAAAGATTGGACGAATGAAAGAGGAATGTTTGGGGATAACTAACCGCCCTTTGTAAAAGATCAAATTCTCCTGCAGCGAGAATCCCACATGGTTCTGTTCTCCACTTTGCCAGTCAGCTTTAAGCTTCATTAAAAAATCATCCGAAGCTATCTCATTCTGCAATTTCGGCCAATCTCTCCATGTTGAAACTGTCAATTCATTATATTCCTTCCAATCCCCACGGCGTGACAATGCATCTGCAACCTGGTTCATTTTTCCGGCCTTATAATGTATATCAAAGTCATATCCCATCAGTTTACTAATCCATTTTTGATAATCTTACCCCACCAAATGCTGATCCAGGAGGTGTTTCTAACTTTTTTGGTCAGTTTTCACCACAAAACATCACCCTAACAGGTAAAGACGCCACTTAAGAATTGCTAGCATAATCGCCATTATCTCCTTCTCATAAATTGACTTAAGTTGAGCTTGTTTTCCCAAAACTTGGCTCTAATAAACTATTGGGCGTCCATTTTGCTTAAGAACAGCCCCTATAGCACAACCCAAGGCATCTGCTTCAAACTCAAGGGGCTTCATAAAATTCAGCATTGCTAGCACTGGAACCGTTGTCATGGCTATTTTCAAAGCATGAAAAGCAACTTCAGCCTCATCATTCCACCGAAATTTGTCTTTCTTGAGCTAATATGTAAGAGGTCAGGCTATTTCTCCAAACCCCTCAACAAATTTTCTGTAGTATCCTGTCAAACCCAAAAATTCCCTTAATTCTGTAATGTTTTTAGGCCGAGGCCATGCCACTATTGCCTGAATTTTCGATCAATCAACTAAAACTCCATCGGAAGAGATAATGTGACCCAAATAAGTCATTTGAGTCTGCCCAAATTCACATTTCTTTTTATTAGCATACAACTGATGACTCCGCAGCACTTCCAAAACCAAGGCTACATGCTCCTCCATGCTAGAGCTATAGATTAGTATATCGTCGAAGAACACCAACACAAACTTGTGCAAATAAAGCCGGAATTTCTCATTCATAAGAGATTGAAAAGTGACTGGAGCTTTTGTCAATCCAAAAGGCATGAATAAAAATTCATAATGTCCCTTGTGGGTTCGAAAAGTTGTTTGGTACTCGTCCCCCACTTGAATACGAATCTGATGGTATCCGGCCTTTAAATCCAACTTCGGAAACACTACTGCCCTGTGAAGTTCATCTAGTAGTTCATCGATAACCGGTATGGGGAACCTATCGGGAATAGTTTCCTTATTAAGAGCCCGATAATCCACACAAAATCTCCAACTTCCATCTTTTTTCTTAACCAATAACACAGGGCTGGAGAAAGGACTTGTGCTTTTCCTAATGATTCTTGCTCCTAACATGTCTTTGATGAGTTTCTCAATTTCATTTTTTTGGAACTATGGATATCGATAAGGACGAACATTCATAGGAGGAGCACCCTCTTTTAACACAATAGAATGCTCATTACCTCTCACTAGTGGAAGCCCCTTGGGATCTTGAAACACATCTGCAAAGCATTCCAAAGTTTCCTACAGCTATTGCGGCTCAGATGGTGTATTACCTTCACTGCCAATTATTGGATTCAACTCAACCATAATTCCTTGTCCCTCAAACCTAATAGTTTTCAATATAGATTTCAAAGAGACTAAGGTTCTACCCAATGAGAGATTCCCTCGGATTGTGACTGTTTTGGCCCCCTTTGAAACTTCATAATTTGTGTCTTCCAATTGATGAAAGTTCCGCCCAAAGTCTCCACCCATTGAACGCCCAAAATTACATCCATACTGCCCAGCTTAAGAGGTATAAAGTCTTCTATGATTTCAACTCCCTGCAGGCACAGTTTAACTCCCCTACAAACCCCCTTGGTCTTCACATTTGTTTCGTCCCCCAAAACCACATCATTGCCCAGAGTAGAAGATAAAGGAAGATGTAAACGTTCAGTCAACTTAAAATAAAATTGTTTATCGCTCCCGGATCTATCAGGACTACCACCTTCTGTTCAACAATTTCCCATCTAACTTTCATGGTCATTGGTGTAGTAAGGCCGGCTATAGAATTTAGAGACACTTCAACCTTCTGATTTTCCACTTCGGTGTCGGGCTCAGTTTCCAACAGCAACCCATCCCCTTCCCCTTCATGTTGCACCACCATAACACTTTCTTCTTACACTGGTGACCTAGTGAATATCACTCATCACACTGAAAACATAACCCCTTTTCACACCGCTGTTGTAGCTCCTCATCAATTAGCCTTTTATAGGGTTCGGCTGGTTTAGAACAAGTTGAGCTAAGATTGAAGAGAGCTAGTTGGTTAATACCAGTGGGTTTTGGTGTCAAACTAGGCCGATTCCCACTAAACTCTGAATACAAAGTTTTATTGGGCTACAACTTATCTTCTGCTCTTCGGGCTAGGTCCATGGCCTGGCCCAAGACCGTAGGATTGTACAGTCTCACCTCAGCTCTAATTTCAGCTTTCAATCCAATGATAAATTTGCTTATGTAGATTTCTTCTGTAATTTCATCCAAAGGAGCAGCTAGTGAAATAAATCGCCAGCGGTAATCATGCACAATACCTTCTTGTCATAGTTCCAACCACTGGTCATGGACTGAAACTGTTTCAACAACAGCATCTTTATTATTTCCTATGTCCAAACATATCGTCTCTTTCTTTCCTATTGGTACCATAATAGCGTGTCGTCCTCAAAGGCTATAATTGTAGCTTCGATCCGCTTTTCATCTTTGTATCGCTACAATTCGAAGAATCGTTCTGCCTTAAGGATCCATCCATCGGGGGTTCTCACAGTTGAAAATCAGTATTTCTAGCTTCTTGTATCAACGATCTCTTATGGCTGATTCTTCGATTTTAATTTTGTATCATGTAGCGATAAAAGTACACATTATGCTGATGTCGTATGTTGACTGTATCAGCCATAAGATTACTTGGGAGAATACGACATCTCCTAAGTAATCTTATGGCTGATACAGTCAACATACAACTGTTACAGAAATAAAATTATATTAATTTCCAATCTATGTGTAATCATCACTACTGCTAGATGTTTCTCTATGAAAGAGGAAGAACAGTGCAAGTGTCAGAGTTTAGAGGAAGTGTAATCAATTTATTGACAAAATCAAAGATTTTCCTTTCTCAGATGTGATGGAAAATAAAAAATGAAATGTCTATACAAAATAAAAAGTTTCTACCTTGCATCATATTTGCTCCTCGAACACATATTTTTCCTAGTTGATTTGGAGGAAGAGGCTTTGACGTGTCTATACTAATTATTTGCGATTCAACGCCAGAAACAAGTACCCCAGCATAACCAGAAAGGCGAGTTCGTTCCATTGGATTCTCTAGAGAAATGATTCCACAAGCTTCTGTCATGCCATATCCCTGCCAATTGCATACTTCAAACTATGATACAACTTCATGAAAGAAAACTAATTTCATAAAGGAAAATGCTTCTACAGCCTTTTTTCACAAACTCAATCATCCTATTGAATTATTATTTGCTAAAATTCATACCTAGCTATGATATTTTAGAGCAAAGCCTTATAGTGCATCATAAGTAGTATAAACTAGTAGTGTGTTCGACACAGAAGAAGAATAAAATGAATAATTGGAAACACCTAGTGATCAATAGAGATTCCAGATATCACTTGATGACAAAATTATATTACCAACCAACTGGACAATATTTTATTCGTTAATAAATTAATCACAGCATCAAATCAGATATAGAAAAAAATTCAGCAAGATAAAGAACCTAGATATGTCTGACTTTGGCAAGCTCTCCTTCATTTATTGCTCACTATTGAAATTAGGCAAGTTCATATGACATTAAATGTTGCCTAAGTGGAAAGCTAGGAAAATCCTTAAATCTCACTAGAGCTTACTGCCTTGCTATCCCTACAATTAAAGGTAATCGCTGTAATGGAGTGAATTCTTGATTTTTTCCTTCTGCAACAAAAATCTTGCCAAGTTTTAAGACAAAACGAGTTCCTCTTATAATGTATCCAAATTTGAATTCGATTATATGACTCCTTTTTTACATATTCCTAAGGTTTTCTTAGACAAAAACTAACATATAATAATGGCAAACTGGTAAAGATTAAGGACCTGAACAATGACGACATGAGGCAGAATCTTATTGTACTCTTCCATCAAATCATTCCCCAATGGCGCCACCCCTCCTGCAATTTGTTTCAATGACGATAAATCAAACTTCTTCACAGTATTCTACTTCGCCAAGGCAATCATCACCGGCGGCACCACATACAAATACGTAACTTTATACTTCTCAATACTCCTCAACATCTTCTCCATCTCGAATTTCTCCATGGAAACCATAGTGTTCCCTCTCATTATGAGTTCTACTGCTTGATCCAATCAGTGAATATAATATGTACTAGTTTATCCGGATTACCAATGTTCAGTTTTATTAATTTTATGACTAGAGACATTTTAGATATAATTATAATTGCATATGATAAGAATCTCAATATCATAATTTCCTTCATGCTATGTTTATATCATGAACTTCATTAATTAATTTAAAATTCAATCAATTCATAGTATAAATGAACATTAATAAATGAAAATGTTTTTATTTATGTGAAATGAATTTATACAATAAGTGCTAAAAGTGATTGCCTTTAGAGCACTTCTCTGACAAGCGGTTTTGGAACAAGCTTCTTGTCAAAATGCAACGGAATTTTGGTATCTTTCGGTGGCTGTGTTGAATTTCTGAGAATACCTAGTTAGAATCCGGTGACCAACATACATAGTGTATGTATTAGTTATGAGATGGGTAGGAACTAATTTACTGTAGAAAGAACAGTTATTTGTGAGGTGCACAAGCAACAGAATTATCTTCCCATCTCGTGTCTTTTAGTTTTTAAACAAGTCTATCGTATGGGACCAGAGGCAACAATTTCCCTAATATTGGGTGTCTTTTTATATTCTCAAATGGTCATGCTTTTGGCGTCTTTGCTCCATTGCTGTGTTTATGCTGGTACAATTTTATTGCATACTTCATATCGTGATTTTCTTTGTGTGAGAATTTGCCTTGAGCTAGGAATGTGTGGATCTTCAATTTTCAGGTGGTTGCTGCAGAGAAGGTAATGAATGGCGATTTGCATGAAAAGCTAACTATGACAGTGGCAGTATCATATCTTTGGGGGGTTCCTCCTGCTTCAGAAACCCTCTGCCTTGTTCGCAGCTGTGGAGAGATTGTAGAGAAGGTTTATTGGCAGTGGGATTTTTTGTAACATGTCGATGTATTATTAGTGTACAAATAACAACTCAATGTTAATACAAACTTCTTCTGAATTCCTTGTCCTGTGTCCTCTGATCTTGATGTAGTAGTTTCTTAATCAAATTCTCCTTGATGATTTTATACTGTTCACCGACGTTTCAAACTTTTTTTTTTCAATTGTGCCGGCGTCGTTGTGTTTTCCTTTCAATTATTTTTATTTCATTTTTACCGATTCTTTTTTTTTCAAATATTAGATTTTACTGTATATTTAGTACATTTTTTATCTAATTAAAATTGAAAATTATCATATTTCATTTGTTAAATATGGGTTTAAAAATTTCATTAATTTGTATAGCCACCGATTGTACTTGTGCATGCATTTACTTATTTTTAATCATTATTTAATTGACTTAATAAGCCAAAAATATATAAACTTAAATTTAATTAATTTATTTATCAAAATAAATATCGGATAAATATTAATTACAAAAAAATATATATAAATTTACAGTTAATTAATTTAATAAAGGTTATTTATATTGGGTCAACATTTGATAAATTTTGGAACAAACATTTGGTAAATTTCGGATAAATTTTTTATAAATATTTGGTAAATTTTAAGTAATTTTTGAGTAATTTTTTTGATAAATTTTGTATAACTTCAACTTTCATTAATTTTCTTATAAAGATTGGGTAAATGTTTAGTATAATTTGAGTAAATTTTAAGTAAATTTTTTATAAATCTTTTGTTTCTTCAATTTTCATTAATTTTTGTGGTAAATTTTGGATAAATGTTAAGTAAACTTTGTGTAATTTCAACTTTTATTAATTTTTTTGGTAAATATTGGATATAATTCGAGTAAATCTTAAATAACTTTTTTATAAACCTTTTGTAATTTCAATTTTATTTAATTTTACGATAAATTTTTGGTAAACCTTGAGTAATTATTCAGTAAACTTTGGTAAATTGTAAGTAAACCATGTTAATTTTAACTTTATTTTTTTTTTGGTAAATATTAGATAAATTTTGGATATAATTTGAGTGGAATTAAGTAAATTTTTTATAAAATTTTTTTAATTTCAATTTTCACTAAATTTTTTTTTTAAAAACTTTTAATAAACTTTTATTATCAGTATTTTTATAATAACTTTAAGTGCGTATGTATTTTTTTAAAAAACTTTAAAGGAAGATTTTTTCCGTTTTTGTAAAATTCTCATTCTCCTTTCTCAAATTGAATTTGTTGCTAATTAGTTGCCACAAGTCTAATTAATTGCACATTGATTAGATTGAATAATAATTTTCAAAATAATTTAATAATGTCCAATTTATTCTTAAAGATTTCTGATTAAGAAAACAAAAAGGAAAAATCATCGGTGAGATATTTTGTTTAGAGTAGACATATTACAAGACACAACTCTTATTATAACCCTGTTTGTTAGTCTCTTACTCACTTTATATATCTGAGGAACCAGCATCCCCAATATCTGAAAATACTCCTTACAAGCTATGGACATTTATTCTAGTCCTTAAAAGTCTCAATATCCAAATCTAATAAAGACAAAAATAAAATAAAAAAAATCCTCTCAAGCACTGCAACTACAAACAAAATTTTCAATTTAATTAAATAGAAACCATTTGTTTCGAAATTTGAATAATTTAAGAGAAATTATCTAATTCGAAAATGAATTAATTTAATTTTCTTATTTAATATTTACTTCTCCTACTACTATGCATGAATTTTTTTCATCCGATATTTTTATTTTGTAATGATCAATGAGTCTCAAATATTTTTAAAGCCTAATTCATAATAAAAATTTAATTTGTGATCAACATATAACCTATTTTATACTGAAAAACGTTCTTCCTGTGTCTCAAATTTTTACCTATCTTCAGCTTTTATTACAATCTTTATAATGAATTGTGATACATAGATTTATAATCAAAGAAATAATTTTTAAAATTTGGGAGAAACTATTTTACACTTTTATGGACTAATTCCGTGCAAATCCAATTTATTAATTATTAGAAAGAAAGAAAAAAAATAGCAGCCGCTGATCTTAAAGTAGTTTTTTTTTTTTTTTAAGGCAAATCAAGAAATCCACCATATAAATGGTTAGGATTAATTGCTAGAAATACATGCATATACAATTATGATTGTCAAAAAAAAAAAAAAAAGGTAAATAAGGTTTGGCATTAAAGTCTTGGCAAAGGAAAACTTTATACTATAAAGAAGAAGTATCAAAGTACTCCAAGGCATCATCAACTCCATGTTTGATTGTAGCAAATTCATCAAATGATTGTGCCCTTTTCTTGGGTTAATGGGTTTTTAACGGGGAGAAATTCACAAATAAATTAAATAAATTATGTTATTTATAAATTAATCTAATCATACTATAATTTTGTATAACTATAAATTCATAGTAAGGGTTAGATTATCTTTAATAATATTCTCTATTATATTATAAAAAATTCACTCTTTATTTTAGTTTGGCTTAAAAATTGCAACAATACTTCTTATTTCACTTTTTATTTTAATTTTTTATTAATAAAACTATAAAAAAAATAAAAAGAGGGTAAGAAAAAAAAAAGAGAGAGAGAAAAAAACGAAATAGAAAAAAGATAAATAATAAAATATACTTAATAACTCCTTATAACTCTTAAACCTAAAAAAAATGTAAATTTTATAGAGTTCAGATAAAAAAAATTTTAAAAAAAATATAAAACTCTCAAAACATGTATAAAAAGAAAATAAAAAAGTCATCTCTTCCACCAGCATCTAAGTTCAGAGAAGAAAAAAACACAAAAGGAAATTTGTCATTAAATTTTTTTAGGTGAAATTGGTGGCACAGCTTTTGACCTTTTGGCTGTGCACTCCACTCGAAAAGACATTCCTAGAAAATACTGAATAATCAATAGGCTCAACCCAATATGAACTTTTGAATCTTATATATAATGCCTATAGCTGGCATACCCCGTTAATCTAATTTATTTTTTTTTTTAAGTTAGATTATTGATAATCAAACAAAAATGGTGAAGAGGTCAATGCATTATTCATTTTTGGATTTCTGATTTTTCTTGGAATAAACAATAAAATATTACTCCACCAATGGAGTATTTGTTTTTTCAAATAATCAAAACACTAAGTAAACCCACATCCACCAATGAAGGATAAATCCAAAGGGCATCATTATCTTTCATTAATTAATTTATATTGCATTGGACTGCTTCTCTATATATTTTACTTTGGCAGCACAGAGGATCTCAAGTTATAAAAAAATATATCATGTTCCCTCCAAGTTGGACTTTTTTTTTTTTTCTTATAACAAAATATTTTATTAATTATTAAAATTTAAAAAAAAAAAAAACTATTCAGAGAGAATAGCTCAAGACGGAGAAAAAACTCTATCTGAACACTAACACATCTAAAGAAAAAAAATATGAACAAGCTTCGCCACATGGCCAAAGAAAAAACAAGAGAACCTAGAAAAAGGCCAACAAGTTGGACTTTTCTTATTAATTATTTTTATATATCAATTTATTTTTGGGCAATTAGGAACTTTTTTGGTCTCTCAATTTTAATAAAATCTTTCTTACTGACTTATCTATGATGATTTTATTTTCGTTAATTGTTGTTTTGTGAGTTTAATTCATCTTTTTACACTAAACAAACTCTTTAATCTTTAAATTAATAGAGAAATTTAATAATAATTAAGAATTCAATATATACTAATTTTAATATTGCGATTTTATTTATAGACAGTAAAACACAATTAAAGTTAAAAGGGCTCAATAGCAAAACATTATTTTGTTGTTTAATTTCTTTCGTTTCTCAAAAAAAAAAAAATATTTAATTGAAGGACCGAGAAATAATTTTTGTTTCTTGTTCTTCTTCTTTTATTCTGCCTCTATATGTTTCATAAATCTTTTATTTTTTTTATCAATTGTTTCATAAATTTTAATAAAAAATTCAGACATTGTTCCCATGTGTCATCTTATCAATCATCAAACATTATAAATATTTATATCTAGATTTGATTAATGATTTGCCATTTTGCTTTCATGTTCGTGTCATAGTAAACATAATATGATTGGTCTCCTATCCACAATTAAAAAAATCTCCACATGAAACTTGGTCATATATATGCTTTATATGGGTGATGTCAATTTTGGCTTTGATGCCCGCCTTCCAATATTTTATAATTAATTTCTTTCAATAATGTTGATATATATATATATATATATATATATATATATATAAATTACTTATTTAAGAAGACTGAGATTAGATTAACATCGTGTCATTTTTATATTAATCTTCCATGCATGATAGTGTCCACCAATATCGATCTAAGAACCTTGTGCTTGACTAGATTCAAATTTTTTTTTTAATTTTTTTCTATCAAACCCCCACCAATTGACGGCATGTTTAATTAATTTTACAAGAAAATTAAGATAATAATAATAATAGCAATATTAATAGAACTGTTTATGTCATACATGAACAAGAGATAAAATATTAAAGGGTCAAAATTTAAAGAAATTTTATGAACAGGTCAAATTTTGTAATTATGTGATATATTATTAAATATTTAAATAGATAACTGTATGCCATATAATTTTTCAATTGATTATAAATCTATTGGCATAATTTCTTAATCATAAAAGTATTTATAGAAACGATTCAGATTCGAAATTTGATATATGATCTACAAAACCTAAAATTTAATTATACTCACATATAAAAATACATATTTACTTAATTTAAATCCATAAATTTATAAACGGATATGATCTAAACTAGAAAATTTCAGACATATTACATATATATATATATAATTTTCCAATTTTTCAGGAAGAAATGCACAAAGGAAAACATTTACTATGCAATGTCAAGAGAAAAATAAAATAGAAAGTCTTCCTTCATTGGGAAAAACACCAAATCCTCCAACCATTCATGATTTTATCCCCCCTAAGAGAAATCTGAAAATCTTCCAAAATTTCTTACACCCATCAAAAATCTCTGTGATTTTACTCACAGTCTGCATCAATCAATAGTACATCATCATCCTCTCATCTGCCTTGCTTTCTTCAAACAAAAAGTTGTTGTAACTGCTGCTTGTAGTCGTGCTAATTAGCTGCTTAATCTCTTCTAGCCCATAGTCTATCAGGTTGTCCCCCCACCCACCACCACCTCCTCCTCCTCCACCACCCATTAATTTCTGACTCTCCTCCACCCCCCTGTAGTAATACCCTTGAAAACCCATTTGTTCAGTACTTGCACCACCGCCGTATTCATGATCTAGGTGATCCGGACCATGGCTGATCTTGTTGCTGCAACTTCCATCTGAAGAGCTGCAGCTTGCTTCCCCACCAAACATTACCTGATAATTTTGGATGGAACCTATTATTCTTTCTTGAGGCTGGAGCACAGTAGCAGCAGCGAAGGAGTTACTACTGCTCAAAGGACTTGAAAATGGAATATTTGGATCTGTTAAAGACCTGGCTAGGGTATTAATATTATTATACAGTGGTAATGATGAAGATGATGTTGACGATGATATTGCAGTAGATGGTGAAGATGGTAATGATGAATTTGTTTGAACAAGAGAGGAAAAACTATTTGCTAGTAATTGATGGGATACTTTTCTTTGAGTATAATTAGGATCTTGAATCATCATCATGCCCATCAGCTTCTTCTTTAGCTTTGTGTTCCAGTAATTCTTGATATCATTATCAGTCCTTCCTGGCAACTGAGCTGCTATAATTGACCATCTGCATTTTTTTCAATTTCCATAATCAGAAGAAATACATAAATAAAATAAAACACAAACTTAATTAACAATACATGGCAGAGTGTGATTGGACTAGACAAGAAAAATTATTGAAGTAGTATGTTTTCTTATATCGCTTTTTTGCCAAAAAAAACTTGCAGTAAATGGCTATGGTCGCCATGGAATATTAAAATAAGGAAGAAGTGGACAAGAAAAGGAAAAAAAAAAAAGAAATTAATTCCATAAAAAAGAACATGATCAATTGATGATCATCACTAAAGATTTGTGGAGGATATATAATGAACATATACCTGCTCCCAATGTTGGAATAGAGAGTACAGATTATTCTATCTTCATCATCAGTGAAATCTCCATGCTTGATGTTGGGTCTCAGATAGTTTAGCCATCTTAATCTGCAGCTCTTTCCACATCTCTTCAGACCTAATTAAACAAAAAGGAAAAACACTCAAGAAAAAAAATTTCAAAGAGAATAGCAAAAAATAATTAAGTTGCAGATCGTCGTCAAAGAGACTCCTTCAAGAAAAAAGAAAAGGAAAAGGGAGCAAAGATATTGATAAAGAAATACCAGCTTTTGGAGGAAGAGCAATCCAATTGTTACCAGTGCTATTTTTCTCAATATATTCTTTGAGCTTAGCATCTTCCTCAGGCGACCATGGCCCTTTCTTTACATTAGCTTTATCACAGCAAGGAGCTCTTCCCATCTTAATTTCTCTCTCTATGCTTCCTCTTCAGGAAGAAGAAGAAGAAGAAGAAGAAGTTTCTCTTTCTAAATTAGCAGGCTTTCAAGGATGTGGGCAAGGTTAGCATTTATTATAGGAGACTTAGCTTTATTTTTCCCTTTTTCTTTATTTCTTTTTTTGTCCAATGATAAAATATATATCTCTTGAAAGGAAACATACCCACGAGTCAAATGACAAGCTTTTTATCTAAATTTTCAATCATCAATTATTCTATTGATTAAGGCAACAGAACTTTCTTTCATCGAACAGAAATTTCTCATAGAGTTCATTAATTCATTTATAAATTAAATTAATAAAAATTACCTTGTAAATACTTTTCTTAATTTATTATTTATTTTATCTGTAAATAAATTTATGAATTTTCGATAAGGATTATAATTTTCCTTTAGCAGTAGGGGTACTTCTTCCATGCCTATCCTTTACTTGGTCTGATCTCTTTCTTCAGTCATCAAAGAATCCAAAGTGTGCTCAAGTAATGAGATAGTGAAAATGATAGCCTATTGCTTTCTTGTCCAAATTTTATAGGTCGACTCATAGGCTAAGGTCGCCAGTTAAATAATTTCTTTAGTTGTCTATTGATGCGTATTAAAAAAAAAAATCGAATCATTATTAATCATTTTTTATATAAAATATATAATTAAATTAGTGAAATTTTAAATCATATAAAAAATATATTAGTAGTAACTTAATTGATAATTTTATTTGTAAAAATTGATAAAATTATCACTATTTACTTATATTAATGAAAGCACCTATATTAATGAAAGCACCTTTATGATGAATGCAAACTGAAAAAAAAAATATATAAATGTATAAATTCATTATCTTGGTAAGTCATGGTTTGTGGGCTGCAAGTGTATAAGGAAAGTTTGAGTATAGTGGATCAAATTGTCAAAAGGACTAGTATACATAATTTCTCATTTTTAAATTTTAAAACAAAAAAAAAATCTTAAAATAAATATTTAAAGTTTGGCCGATGACGAAGACCATATTAGACTAGTAAACAAAATTTAAAGCTTGATTAGATTGTTTTGCTCCCCTAATTTAAATAGTCATCTGTCGTATCCACATATTATATTTTATGTGACAATTATTCAATGTGAGCTTGCTTACTATACTTAATATTTTAACAATTTAAAATCAGTAATTTTTACCAACTTTAATGATAACTAAAAAAAATGATAACTGAAAATTTGTGTACACATTAAACATAATATGAAAATTAAGAAATTCTATTTACTATGATTAAGTTCAAATGAACTCTGAATATGAAGTAATTTTAAACTTTAGAAAAAATATTTCATCCCAATTAATAGAATTAATATATGCAAATTCAAATTACGTAAATGGTTAAAAAATTACGAAGTTCTTTACAATTAATATGTCAAATTTATAAATGTCTTAACATAGGTTATATGAACCATTGAAAAGTATATATCACATTTCTCTCAAAGAAAAAATGTCACAAGTTTAATTTGACCAGTTAATTAATTTAATGATGTTAGAAAAACCGATGTCAAAATCTAAAAATTTTTTATAATATATTTATTTATGGCATATTTGTTCGGATTTGACTTTTTTAAACGGTAGAAATCTCGGTTTCATTTGGATAAAGAAATGTATTTCTAATTAGGAAAGTATTTCTACAATTGGAAAAGATATTCCTATTTTTAATTAGCAAGTTTAGAATATGTATAAATATATATGTAATTCAAAACACTAAGTTGTGAAGTGAACAAAGCTTTTTTTTGCTTTGGTACGAGGTTTGTTCTGTTGTTCATATTTATTTTGATGTATTAGTTCATTTTGAGGTTTTTTTCATCGCCTCAAGTTTTCTTACTCTTTGTAGCTTTTCCAATTATTAATAAAATATTTGCTTATAAAAAAAATGAAGTGAAAAGAGTGAACATAAAAGCAACTTGAAATTTACAAATTTGAGTTTTGTTTGGGTATTATTGGATATGGAAAAACATTCAAAGACTTAGAAAATATATTTGTGAGTTTTGAAAATTTTCTCTAATATCTATAAAGAGGTGAAAATTATTCGTATAGCTTATATGAGAGGACAAATATAATAAATTATGAATTTGAATGCGATCAATTTAATAAAAATATAATTTTATTATATTGTAATTTTTATTTTATCATGCAGTGAAAAAATAATTTCTCTACAAATGTAGACAATCAAGAGCCTAATCATATAATTTTGTATTCTCTTTTATTTTTTTAACTTTAATTTTTATTTAATATACTTATTGATTATTTTTTTCGTCCATACCAAATTGACATATATTTTAAATTACCTAATAAAATTTTGTGTATAATACTTTATTATTAGCCTAATTTATTAAGAAATTTACTGAAGAATATATTATATATAAACGTCTCCGATTGGATTTTGCAAATTGGGTGCCGACCCAAAAAAGAAATTAAAAAAAAAAATCAATAGGGGCCGCCAGGTCAAATACTTTAGTGGTTAGAATCTCTCAAGAAGGCAAGAAAGTTTTACAGTCAAATAATTGTACAGCTATCAGCATATAGGTCATTCACATGTTTACAGTAACTATATAAATATATATATATATATATATATCATTTTTTCAAAAAAAAAAAAATGATATTCGATCGAAGCTGTGACAGCTTAGATAATTCATATGTTATTGTATTACTATCAATTTACTCTATCTTTAATTTTATTAGTTTTTACAAGCTTTTTATTTTTTGTAGGTTTTCATTGTTGTTTCTATTATCTACTTTTCTTTTTTTTTTTTCTAGGAATTTATAGTGGACAATCAAAATGGACTCTATAATTTTTAGAAATTCACAAAATGAAGGAAATCCGTTTTTAGCACCGACGTTTAGCGACAATAATTTTGTTATAGTATTCAGAGAAAGCTCAACGTTCGTCGCTAGATACTATAATTGACAAAGTTAGGCCGGTCGCAGAGGTTTTAGGTTGGTAAGAATTTCGTCGCCTATTTTATAAAGCAGTGACCGTCTCCATCAATAGTCTGGCGTAACAATAGTGTCTTGTTAAGCCCGTTTGAGATTGCGGTTTGGAAAAAAAGTAATTTTTGAAAAAAAAATTATATTTTTAATTTTTTTAATTTAAAAAATTATTTTTAGTAAAAATAGATAAATATATATTTTTTTTAAATTTATTTTTATAAAAAAATAGTTTATAAAAAATTAAAAAAATCAATCAATCAAATAAAAAAATATAAAATATATTTTTATGACACTTAATAATAATTTTAAATACCCCATAATATATTTGAAGTCCACCAAATTAAATAGCTAAAAACACAAATAAAAAAGAAATTATTTTGCCGCCCAGAATTTCGCGAATGATCCTGCAAATGCCAGAAGTTACGTAAAGCTAGCTACGTATATGAAAATTAATAAAATGTATATTTTATAAATATATAAATTAATTCTTACAAAAAGTAAATTATTAATTCGATTTATAAATAAATATAATAACTACTATATATCTAGGTACATCGCTCTAATTACAGTTTAGCTTTAAGTTATATCAACATATAAAAATATTTATTTTCGTAATTTAGTCATTTACAGTATTTTTTAGTCTAATTAGTTATTTGTACTCTTATTTAATTTATTTTGTTTTCTATTTAATTCATAGAACATGTATAAAATCTTTTGATGCTGATATAATGAAAAAAAATATTTGACTTGATCAATCGTATCATATTAGTTACCATATTAACATTAATAGATTATATATTTAATTTTATGAATTAAACAGATAACAAAATAGACCAAAAATAAAATTTAAGTAATTAAATAGACAAAAAAAAATCATTATATAAAAAACCAACATTTTGATTTTGATGTATTGTATATGACTTAATCACAGTTTACAGATTATGCATGCAGTTGACTAACAGCAAGAAACTTTGACCTAAACTCATGTTCATCCAAAAAGGGTATCTCCATTATATATATATATATATATATATATATATATATATATATATATATATATATATATATATATATAATTTTGCTCTAAATTAATCTGAAGTTCCTCTGCGATTTCTTGTATTAATTATATAATTAAAACCGTCGACCTTTTTAATTATAATGTTAATTAAATTAAGGAAAAATAAAAAAAAATTTAAAATTTTACAAAATATTACAACTATATCCAATTTTAAAAAAAAAATTATTTAAATTATATAAACTTTCGCTTATGAAATAAATTTAGTTTTAGTAATACAAACTAGTCTCAAAATTTAACTGACATGTGCATAGATTAACTAAATGAATTAACTAGTACTGATATAGATTAACTGACATCGACTAGATTAAATATATCCAATTATAATTGGATAATTAGACAATCAGATTATTTTACATTAATACTAGTTATTTTATTTGATTAATTTACGTAAATACATACTAATTAAATTTAGAAATTAATTTTGTACTATCAAAATTAAATTTATTTTAAAAATAAAAATTTATATAATTTAAATAAAATTTTTAAAAAAATTAGATATAATTATAAAATTTGTAAAAATTCATAATTTTGTTTTATAATTTTTCCTTAAACTAATCGGTAAGACTTTAACCCTGCCTTGCAAGATAAGGCATTGACTTTGTATATTTTGTCCATATTGCTAAATTGTCTAATAACGTAGCTAGGTAGCTTTTTTATAAAGTGCGGCTAAAATTAATTATGAAAAAAATAATATTTTTTAAGCTTGATCAACAGTAGTAGTGGAGTTAAATACCTTAAGTTAGAAATAAAGAGTTATAATTCTAACTAAAAGTGATAAATAGCCAGAAATATAAATTTAGAATATAAAAATAAATCTTTTAAATTTTTTTAGAAATAAATTTTAAAAAATAATATAAATTTATATATTATTATATATATTTTAAAAAATTAAAAATTGAATATCTATCAATAATAACCTTTTGTTTTTTTTTTTCATTTACTTTGAAATTCAATTATATTATTGTGTCCCTGATGTCCAATTCTGAAATATTAATGATATTAACATACTAATATTAATTACTTTACTCACATTGAGTTCACAAGTTTTTTTTTTTCTTTTTTGCGTCCATTTACAAACTAAATAAAAAAATCATTAATTAATGACCAAAAATAAATGGGTTTTGGCATTTAATTATTTTATGTAAATATGATAATGACACTCCGCCATGTGATAAGCAACTCTCCACTAAGCTGTATTATTTGGGCATAAAAACAATTTCGTGTTTGCATTAGTGTTCTTTCATGGCTAATATCTTGAATTATAAAAGATTAAATATACGGTCCCATCTTCTTTTTTATTAATTAATTTATTACTGGCCGTAATGAATTTTACTTGTCTATATATATATATAGGTAGCCTTTTGGTGATTTTGACTGTGGACCAAAAAGCAACAAAATTTATATAACAAAAATCAATTGTAATATGAGTTATGTTTAATTTATACGGAAATTTATTATTTATTTCATATAGTTGACATATTGTATTAGCATTGTATTAAGTAAAATAAAAATTATAAATATTTTAAAATTTAATAGGATAATTATATAATTTAATATAAATAAAATAGAAAAGACAAATTGTATATTTTTTAAACTTTCGAAAATATTAATGTATCGTATCAAACCACATAAAATAAATAATAATTTTTTTAAATTTTTAAATGAAAAAAAATTTGAGTCGCCATCAAAATTTTTCTCAACAATATGGATCCATAATTGAAAATTTGTTTGTTGCTTTGCTGTCCTAATCATCTCTATTTGCTGAGAAGGTTTTGATCATTAATTTTCCATTGATAAATATCAAATTTTCTTTATTTCCTTATTGATTAATTCATCTCAAGTATGAATTCTGCATCCCTTCTTTGAATTACTGGCAACCATTATTCTTCCCTTTGGAACTCAAAAGATTCAAAATTATATTATCTGTATCGATCTAAATTATTTTAATTCGATATCAACTCACTTTTGAAATTGTCTGACTTATCGATTCAGTATTTTGGATTCTTTCAAATTTTTAAAGTGCCTACTTAAATTCAAGCGGTTGGAGATTTTAAAAATATATTTAAATTTTTTTTTTATTTAATTAACTAATTTTTTTAATTTTTTATAAATTATTTTTTCAAATTTACTTTTAATAAAAAAATATGTATTTACCTACTTCTACCCAAAACAGTTTAAAAATACAAAAAAAACGTTTTCAAAAATGGTTTTTCTAAACACAGTACCCAACATATCTTAAGAACAAGTAACCTTTCCCATTCCATCACCCCTCTTATATATGTATACTTCTATTTGAATGAGAGAATCTCAATTTATAATTATGGTTTTTATTTTCGAAATTAATTGGGTACAATTTCGAGAAAATTCTGATAGAGTTCATAACCTAGCTACATATGGATATAGTAAGAATATAGAAATATATTTTATTGTGACATCAAACGATTGTCAAAACAATTGGAAAAATTCAACCAAATTAAATTAATCATATTTAACTAATTAATCTAATTGGTTGATGATAGCACTCCGACGTTGATAAGGGATATAGGGAAAATGAAAATATTAGTTAGTTAAATATGATGAATAATGCAAAGAAAATAAAATATTTAACTTTTATATATTTAATTATAAATAAAACTTAGTTTGTGTTTAAAGGTTAACCAGTTTTAAATAAAGGCTTAATTAAGAAGTTTGCAATTTCTCACCATTATATCAAATTCTTAAAAAATTTGAATTTAATTATATATAATTTAGGTTTTATAACGAATTTTGACTCGAATGAACTGAATCTCATTACAATCCTATACGGAACTGACGTGAGAAAACATTAAAAATAAAAAAAAATAACATAATCGTCTGAGGTGGCGCAGAAGTGGAAATTTTGTCATCTCTTCCCATTTGACGGGGCAAATTTTCTACTTTAGCTCCATATCAGGCGACCATATCATTCTTTTATATTTTTAATGTTTTTTCATGTCATCACCACATATGATTGGAATAAAGTTCAGTCCAATTGAAATAAAATTTATCATAAAATCTAAAATACATATAATTAAACTCAAATTTAAAAAAAATTAAATATAATTGTGACAAACTATAAAATTCAGGATTTTTTTATATAATTAAGCCTTAAAAATGGAATGATAAATTATTATATAATTAAATCTCAATGGTTTAATTTGAATTTGAACAGTTGAAAAATATGTAAACATTACTCATAATGATGATTAGAAATTTGAAACGGTTCGACGATTTGAAAGAATCGTACTCCAATAAGTCAATAATTAGATCGATCAGCTTGGAAAGTCGGATTGGATTTTTGTTTTATTTACATAGTAATTAAAGCATATGAATTAATCAATCCTATCAAATGTAAAATCATTTGAATTATATTTCCATTCAAGTTTTTCTTGCAAATGTAACTTTCATCAAGAAAATCTTGGCAATAAAATTGTCTCAAACAATTTAATGAAGTAGGAAATTTAAGATTGAATCATTTGTATCTTGTTGACCCACCCACATGCTCTCTAACTTTGACAGCTAACTCTAATTTAATTTGTTACCTTGATGTGTTAAATTTTTTAACTCCATTGTAATTCAGAGCTACTTAACTTCAAAAATTATAAAAACTAAAATATGTAATAGCAGTAGTAGCGTAGCTTGACTTTATTTATTTATTTTTTTTTAGGAAGATGAGATAAAGGATAGTCATAAAGACGAAATCATTCACAGTGTAGAGGGGAATATTTGAGCTTAATACTTCATTCTTTCAAAACAAATGCTTTTAGTAATTGAGCTTGGTCTCAAATGTAGCTTGATTCTAAATTTTTGAATACTAAACTAATAGCATCCAAATAACAACAATCATTAATTAAGTTTAGTAAAAATAAATAAATAAATAAAGAATGAAGAATTATAGACAACTTATAAATTATCAAATAAAATACATTAAAAAACATTTATTATAATTTTAATTATAATATATAGGAAAAATTATTACTTATTCCTATAGTTTGATATAATATACTAGTACACCTTGAAATTTGAAAATTATACGATTTTGCTATTGTGTTTTGACATAATACACTAATATTATTCTAAAGTTTAAAAATTAGAAAGTACTAGTATAATAAATCAAACTCGCATGAGGTAATAGTACAATATAACAAAACTTCAGTGAGTAAATAGTATAATTTTCAAATTTCACAGGAGAACTAGCTTTGTTGTGTTAGGGGTAATAAAAAAGATATTTTTATTCTGAATCCAATAGAATTCTGCCTAAGGATTACTTTAGAATTTATAGAGTTTTACTTGTCACTAGAAAATATTTAAAAATAACACTAGAAAGCTAAATCAAATATGTGAATTTTTATTTGTAGTTGACGAATATTTAATATAGAGAATATTGTAGAGCTGTTGAACTGAAGCAAGTATCTGCTGCTGGTGAGCGCATCAATTACTGGTGACAACATCATCAAGAGAGCTAACTCGGCAATTCAGCAATTCTCCAACAACATAGTATTGGCACTAGCTCTCTAGCAATAACAACTTCTTAGCAACAACACTAGCACTAGCTCTCAAGTAATAACAACTCCTTAACAACAACTCTCTTCAAGGTAATTCTTCTCTCGTTGATGCTGATGATAAGTAGGGGTATCAAAATGGGTCATGACATGCGAATCTGACACATAAAATATGTAAAATTAGAGGGTTAGTGTTGACCTTATATGTGGGTTTGTGTTATAAACGAGTTGATCTATTTATGACACGATTCAAATCGTATCGTGTCACGAGTTGACACGCGAACCATTAACAACCCATTTAATTTTTTCTTATCATGTCAACCCGACACAACTCGTTTTATAACACTTGTGAATCTACTGAAATATCAAAGTTAATAGTGTCATTTTACAAAAAATAATATTTAAATATCATTTTCATATCGTGTCAAGTGATCCAAAAAGTATAATTATATATCATATCGTGTCGTGTCAAATGATCAAAAAAACATAATCGTATCGTGTTTGTGTCAAATTTTATAACGCAAATACGATCTGAAAGTTAAACGTATTATACGTGTCGTGTTTGTGTGATCCGTTTAATATTCGTGTCATGTTCGTATTGACACTAATCGTATCACCCGAGTGGATCGATACGACATGAACACGACCCATCAACCCATTTTGACACCTCTAATGATAAGTTTTATTAGCTCTAAGGCTAGTTCAAATTTGTGTCT
Organism: Balakata baccata; assembly: GCA_949630135.1. Classification (NCBI taxonomy): domain Eukaryota; kingdom Viridiplantae; phylum Streptophyta; class Magnoliopsida; order Malpighiales; family Euphorbiaceae; genus Balakata; species Balakata baccata. The sequence goes on from CATIWF010026142.1 coordinate 61,530, forward strand.
GACATATTGATGATGGAAATCACTGAGCACTAGCACAAAAAGCACTACAGCCATGCATTTATAATGACAAGGTAGCACTGAGCCAACCTATAACTAATGCTTTGTTGATGACTGATGAGATCACTGAACATATTCACAAAAAGCATAATAACCATGTCTTTTGCATTGATGACAAGGTGGCAATTGAACCAACCTATGATAATATTGCTTAATGAATGGATGAAATCATTGAACACATGCACCACAACCATACATTTGCATTTAAGGATCAAGGTGACACTAGGCCAACCTCTGAGTATGTTGTGTGCTAGATCTTATAGGATATATGTGAATTAAAACAAAAGAAAAATGGCCTAAAGGCCTACTTTTTCGTAGGTACAAAATAAGATGAATATTTTGTTTATTGATATAGTGGCCCTAAGGCCTACTAACAAACAAAAACTTATTTAGCTCAGTACCTTTTTTTTTACCTAAAGAGCAACTAAGGAGGCCATTTGACTCGACTCATTCTCTATTTTCTCTTGCCTTTTCTCAGTTACTTTTTGTCTCTATAACCTCCTCTCATGAGTCCTTGTTAATTTCTAAAGGAATTTCCTATGCTGGACTCGTTGACATTGTTGACCAGTTGGTACTAGAGGCGGCACTATAAATCTCTTCCTGGTGAGTAATATTTCTTGAGAGTTTGAATTTCTCCTAGACCTTTAGTGTACTCTAGGAACTTCTTGCTTTCTGGAACTTGGAATTGGAACACTTTATCTCTCCCTAGTGAGTAACTACTCCTCAAAGCTTTCTTTCTAGAAATCGGCCTTGTGTAGGCCTATTTCCTCCCTCTGTGTCTTAGAGAATGTCTACTCCCCAACTCAGCTCTCAAGGGCTGACCTTGAATATCTTTTTCTGTACCCTAATGAGTGTCTTCTCCCTAGAATTTTTCCTTCAAGAATCGGCCTTGGGTAGACTTGTTCCCTTTTGTGCACCCGATGCTTTAGGTTTTCTTGTATGATAAGCTCTTTAGCAATCCAAATCTTTCGAGTGTTTGGATTAGGTACTAACCTTTCTATATCTCTTCTTTTCTTATAATCCAAAAAAGATCTAAGGTCAAAAGTCGATGTATTCACTGAAGCCACAAGGGGGAATGGATCCTTCTCAATTGCCACAGCCTCATTCCCATGAAACTTTAGTATCTCTTTGTTGATTCTATCCTGTATAACATTTCTAAAACTCCAAAAAAAGTTAGTGTTATGGTTCCATGAATCGTGATACTTACAGTAGGCCTTACCCCTTAGTTCCTCTTTGGATGGTGCTTGGTACTTAGGAGGAAAAGTGATGAATTTCTCTTTAATTAAGAAATAAAAGATCTCTTCAGTCTTAGAGACTTCAAATGTATATTGTGGCTGATTTTTTGAGGCTTGGTTTTCTTTCATAAGTTTGGAGTCTTTTTCACCAGTAGAGGGCATACATAGGAACATGTATTAATCAAGTCAATAAAAGCAACCTCAAGTGTTTCCTCTTAATAGTATGTGCCTATAGCCGCTTTATTTCTGGGGTTCTCCTCTATAAAGAGCTCTTCGTACTCAGAAACCTTGGCAGTCATCTCATAAAAATATCCGAACTCCATCCTCTAGAACTTCTTCCTCGACTCTATGTCAAGGTTTCTCTGGGCCATTTTCACATACTTTGTTTCAGGCAAGTGAATCTTGCACCGATTCCTCATCTTCTTAAACCTTATAATGAAAAAATCAATCATCTCTCCACTTTTTTGGGTTACTTTAGAGAGCTCTGCAATACAAATTTATTGTTCAACTTTGCAGAATTGAGTGTGGAATTGTCTCTCCATTTCCTGCCATATTAGTATGGAATTTCTAAGGAGTGTAACATATCATGTAAAAGTCATACCAGTTAAAGAGTTAGAAAACAACTTGAGTTTGTAGCATGAAATATTCTTGTAGTTAGCTAACTTACCATTCTGCATAGTGAACTTGGCAATGTGTTCTAATATGGATTGCTCGTCCTCCCTAGAGAAAAGAGTGAAATATTGTATTCTATATCCCCTTGGGTAAGAGTTCTCCCTATCAATCATGTCTAGATAGGGTTTGTAAAACTCAGGGAGGCCTATTTGTCTAAGGCTAGACCCATATAATTCTTACACTACTTCTCTTATCGCCTCTAAATTCACTAGCACTGGAATTAGCCCTAGTGTAGGTGCGTAGGTCTACATAAAAGTCAAATAAAGTGGTCGTTCCCTATTCATACCTGATCCATAGGGCATATAAGAGTTGCCCCCCGAGCCTTCAGCGATGGGTACTGATTTTTCATAAATTCTAGGTTGATTAGTAGGGCTGATATGGGCAAAAAACCTTTGAGCAGTAGCTATAGCATTTGTGCGGCCTCCGACCCTAAGGCTTGGAGTCTTTTCTTCTCTGAAGTGAAAGGGAGTGTACCTTGCCTTAGTCTGAACTTGTGGGCAGTATAGGTCACCTGCCTCTCGATTATTGTGTCTAGAGCACTGCCCCTCGAGCTCACCAGATGGTTGTTTTGGTTCTCCTTTCTCCTAGGAAGCAGAATGTTGAGTCATCTCTTCAATGACGGCTCTAGTTTGGTTTTTTGTTTGTTCAGTCATTTGCTTTAAATGTTCGGCTATACTAGCTTCAAACTTTTGAACTATTTCCTCTACAAAAAGACTTGAACACATAAGACAAGTTAGAACTGTCAGTAGGTGAGTTGTTACTTGGTCCAGATGGACTCTTATTTCTTTTCTCTTCTTCTCTGGCCTAGTGAGAAAATGTTAAATTTTCAATTTGTTCCATAATGAGTGGAACTCTTCATTCATGCCCTCCTGTTGGAGCAACAGATTCCAAGCTCTGAAACTCGTTAGAGTTTTTTACTTCTAGTTTTCATAAGCAATGGCGATCAAACGTGTCCCATCGAGCATGTCGAAAATATGTTAGCTGCAAAAAAAAAATGTAAGAGTGCATAATGCAAGTGTACCAGAAAATTAAAATATTTTCAAACTAAAATGAAAATTGCATATTGACTTCTAATCAAATGATTGTAAGGTTTTTTTAACAGTACACCTAAATTTTATTGCTAGAAAAATTGAAAATGTTGGCGGTGAATGAAAATTGAACTAGAAAATAGACAATCTTAAGAAGATAAAAAAAAAACTGATTTTAATTCAAATAAAGTTGATGGATTACAATGTGCTAGAATAATTGAAGCTATAGCTAAAACAAGACTAATGCTAAATAAAAATTGCTGGAAACTTCACTAAATTTGAGTAATTCATTAATTGTTGTTGAGTGATTAATGATTGATCCTTTTTTTTTTGTGAATGCTTCTTCCTTTTTATAGCACTAGGGCCAAAAATAACTATTGGCCACATTCTCCATTCTATCACTTTCTCCTCAACTGTCTTTAGTGTATCATATTTTTATAGCTACTTTCTTAACTTTCTCCTCAACTCTCCAACTATTGTCATGTACCACGTTTTCCATATATTTTCTTTTAACTATAACTTTTGAAAATATTTTATCACTCCATGGACTTGGGTCCTAAATTTTCAATGGACTTAAACTCTACCTAATTGGGTCGATAACAAAAATATAGTGCAAACCGTGTTATAAATCAAAATCAAATCTTTTTTTATCAAGATAATATAATAATTTTTTTATATATTTTAAATTATTAAATATGTTTTGGGTACAAAGAGAATATGTTTGGGCCAAACTTAAAAACAAGACCTCAAACCCAAAACTTGATATTTGACAGGCTGGGGCGAATGGGTCCTGGAGGCCAAGTACATGAGGCAAGTCTACGGTGTTAAAAGCAACTTACATTATGAACTAGAGTTCACGTTACAACATGGATAAAATATGTGTGAAAAGTACAATGACAATTTTGTAAATAAAATAAACTTACACATATTTATTTATTAAAATAAGTTCATTAGTTTATTAGTAAAAGGTTCATTAATTTATTGGTAAATGTTCATTTTATTTTAAAATAAAATCAACAATTATTTTGTTTTTACGTTTTCATATGCTGTTTGTCTCAATTTGTTGTTTTTCCAGTGCGTTTTATCTTGATTTTTTGTTACATTTTAAGTTTTTTTTAAGATGATTCAATGAATATAAAATCTACAAATGAAAATACAAAAAATTATCTATTAAATTATGTACATAAAGAAATAAAATAAGTTTGTATTAATATAAAAAATAAATCTTTATTAATAAACTGATAAACATTTTTCAATAAACTAATGAATTTTTCATTCATTTCGTAATTAACATTTTTAATTTATTCGTAATAAATATTCTCATTAAACTAATGATTTATTCATAATGAATTTTTTTTAATAAATTAATAAATTTTGAGTTCATTCGTAATTAACCTTTGCAATTTATAGGTAATGAACATTTTTAATAAATTAATGAAACTTTACTTTATTCTTAATAAATATTTTTTGATGACATAATGATTATTTTTTAATAGACTAATGAATCTTTAATTCATTCGTAATGAATTTTTTCAATTTATTCGTAATTAGCATTTTCAATAAACTAATAAATATTTTTTAATAAACTAATAAATTTTTATTTAATAACAAATAATAAATATTTATATGTGATAATTATTGTATAAATTTAATTTATTTATAAAATAATTGTCACTCCTTGGTCCATACATTCTATAGTAATGGACCGGTCCAGCGTATAACAATTGGTGGTTGAGTTACATATCTGCAAAACTGAACTAAGTATTAATGGGCTAAATCCTGAAACATAATGAGTGGTCGTCAGCCTACGATAAGGAGGAATTTTCGTTAATTTCCAGAAAATTGTCACTATGATTTAAACAAAAATTTGAGGAAGAGATAAATCAGATTCAATCGACAATTATCACTTGTCAGCTGTCAATGTCATCCGCACTCACAAACTCTATAAACGACAACTACAACATACAGTATTACTGCCACCAATGCTCAAGCACGAACTCTCTCATGGCGACACTTCGTCCTTCTCCTTGCTTTCCTTTTCTTCCTTCTCATAAGCTCTTCCTTAATCAAGAATATTTCAAAATTAACTACCATACCCATCACTACCCATTTCGAAAGGATTTCAGAATCTGCGTTTGTTCAGCCAAAAGTTTCAGGTTTTTATTCTTTGGTTTTTGCTTTTTTCGACTTTCTGATTGGTGGGTTTCTTTTGTTTTTGTTTGTTAGTTGAATTTTTTGGTAAGATGTTGGTTGAGTTTTTTTGTTTGTTGGGTTGGTGGATTTAGGCGCCGGAAAAAGGTTAAGAGCGATGTGGAGCTTTGCAATGACATTAGAGAATTTGTGTCTACCGTTGGACTTCCAGAAGGTCATGTCCCCACGATGAAGGAGCTTTCTGCTCATGGAAGGTTGGGCTCTGTAATTTTTACTACTTAACTTCATTTTGTGATTCATGGGTACTGGCACTATCCTTCCTTCATCTACGTTTGTTCATACGAGGAAATATTGAGAAAAAAAAAGTAGATAATGAAGAAGAGGAAAAAAATTATATATGAATGTGCAATTCTGAATTTGTCTTGTTAACTTATTTTCCTTTCTGTTTTTCGAATTCATTTAAAGGACTGATCTTGCTTACATTGTGCGGCGGAGAGGATATAAATTTATTAGAGATCTCCTTTCAAACTCCACAGAAGCAGAAAGTAATGGGTACAATATGGAGAAAAAATTAGTTGATGAACAAGATACTATCCATTATCGTGCAGGTCAATATATGCTTTGCTATATTTGCTTGGCTCTTTATTTTGAGTTCCATTTATTTATTTTTTTGTTGATAGCCTCGTGGAATTTAGAAGGTCAGGATGAGAAGGTGGAGGATATTATTGAAGACAGTTCTTTGTCAGCTGAGATTCCTATTATCCAGGATTGTTCCAGCAGTGTAGGCATTAATCCTGAAGACAACCATAGTGGCCGTGGTTACATGTTTATAGAATCATTGGTCGACGAGCCATTTGATGCGGAATGGCGAACTGATGAGGTTAAAAGCATGGTCAAGGAAACTACCACTTCAACAGCCTTATTTAGTATAGAACAGCAGAATGAGGAGGTTCAACCTGGGGTTGAAGACAATTCCTTGTCGATACCCTCAGATAATATACATGATGAATTGCAAAGTAACAAGGTTGAAGGCATGATCGAGGAAATCTCTTCTTCAACACTCTCATATAATGTTGAACAACAAGATGAGGAGGTCCAAGATTGTGTTGAAGACAGTTCCTTGTCAATACCCTCAGATAATTCACATGCAGAATGGCAAAGTAGTAAGGTTGAAAGCGTGGTCAAGGAAATATCATCGTATAATGTAGAACAACAAGACGAGGAGTTTCAACATGGGGTTGAAGATAGTTCCTTGTCAATACCCTCAGATAATTTACATGCAGAATATCAAAGTAATGAGGTTGAGAGCATGGTCGAGGAAATCTCCTCGTATAATGTAGAAAAGGAAGATGAAGAGGTTCAACGTGGGGTTGAAGAAACTTCCTTGTCAACACCCTCAGATAATATAGATGCAGAATGGCAAAGTAATGAGGTTGAAAGCGTGGTCAAGGAAAACTCCTCATCCACACCCTCGTATAATGTAGAACAAGAAGATGAGGAGGTTCAACATGAGATTAAAGACAGTTCCTTGTCAATACCCTCAGATAATATACATGCAGAATGGCAAAGTAATGAAGTTGAAAGCACGGTCAAGGAAATCTACTCTTCAGTGCCTTCACATAAAGTAGAACAACAGGATGAGGAAGTTCAACATGGGATTGAAGACAGTTCCTTGTCAACACCCTCAAATAACATAAATGAAGAATGGCAAAGCAGTGAGATTAAAAGCATGGTCCAGGAAATCACCTCTTCAACACCTTCATATGATATAGAACAACTGAAAGATGAGGTTGAACATGGGGCTAAAGACAGTTCCTTGTTAACACCCTCTGATAATGTAGAACATAATGACAGAGAGGTCTTATGCATGGATGAAGATAATTCCTTGCCAACGGAAGGATTTATCATGGATAAAAATGCTCCTAGGAGTTTAAGTGCATATTCTGAGATCAACTCTGATGTCATGAGCTGCTTGCCTGTAGAAACTTCAGTTAGTTACTTGTCAGAGGAAAAGGCCCTAAGAAATTTACAAGGTCAGGATGATAAGGACAAAAATATGGCTGAAGACATTTCATTGCCAACTGGAGTTTCATGCCCAGAATATCCTGCCAATTATGTTGATATCATCCCAGGTTCCAATTTTGGTGATCACAGTATCATGCCTATGGTTCCTGCTGCCAATTCATCTTTGGAGTATAAAGTTGCAAAGTTTATTCAAGATGGAGACTTGGATGACATTGAAGGTAAGTATATTGATATATTACTTTTCCATTTTCACATCAGTAATGATGGTTGCCTTTTGATACAAAGAGAGAACATAATCATTGTTCTAGTATAGAACAACTTGTCCAATGCCACGATTTTATTATCCAACTTGCTCTAATAAAAATTTAAAAATGTTTTGTAGTTACTGTTCTCAAATGAGCTCAAAGTCATTGTATTTCGAAATCTTCGATATTTTTCCACGAGTTAACTGATAGCTTATCGTTTATCTTGTTGTCAAATTTTGTCCTTTTTCCGTCCTAAAATTATATAAACATGCTTGTTACTTGACTCCCATGGCCACAATTACATGAGTGACGTCTATATCCCCTGTTCAAAATTCCTGGAAGTTTTTCCTTTGGACATGTAAAAACTTATACTTTCTGCTGGTTTTCTGACATTTGTCACTGATGTTGCACCAATTGAAGTAGATTGATATTCTTGATCTTTATTCATTGGTACCTTTGCAAATTGAAGCTGAGTATGTGGATCTTCTTGTGGATCAGATGATGTCTATGACATATTAGATGGAAGTACCGAAGAAAGCAAGGGATTCAATGAACCAGAGAATGAGATTGCAATTCAGTTAAAGACCCCTTCAAAACAGAACTTTGAACATCTGGTTAGCAGAAATAATGCTGCTTCGGCATTGAATGGGAGTTTATTGATGTCGGAACAAAATACTCCTGCGAGGGTAAACCATCATGTTAGGTTGGTATTTGAGTCAAAGGCCCCTTCTGTAACTCATGCTACTTTCTTGGCTGAAATTGGTAATTTTTTCCCTTTCTATATCTAATAGTATCTATTTCACATTTCAAATATCTGTAGGAATGATGATTTGTTAACCAAAGGTCTAGCCAGCTCTGATATGGGAAAGGATGTGGACAATGAGGTTGTTATAATGATTTTTTTTTTTTGTATTGCAATTTCACTTACTGCTTCTTTGTCTTTAAATTTATCATCTCTTATATTTCTGTAATACAGACCAGCAAAAGGGAGAAGCAGTTTGAGATTAATCGTCTCAAGTTCTTGCTGGTATTTATATATTTTCTTTGAAGATGCATGATCTTCTAGTCCTGTGATGATGGAAGTTCATTTAATTGGCTAACTTGCTGAATATTTTGGTTTCATAGCATCAAAAGGAGTTGGAATTATCCCGTTTGAAGGAACAGATTGAGAAGGAAAAGGTAAATAAGTGTAGTCTGGTCCTAAGAAGCATGGACGAAGCTGTGTCCCATGCATATCCCAAATGTATCCCAGCCGTCTCTGAAGCATTTGACCTCGTATTTGGTCAACGACACACCAAGTGGTGTGTCCTACACGTATTTGCGTGTCCGACACGTGGTCTCATACTAATTTGGGCGTGTCCGTGCTTCCTAGGTCTGGTCAACGTTCTGCATACAAGTTGTTCTCTCTGTCCCCTGCATTTGAGTAGCTAGACTGCATTACTTGAGTTCGGCTCATTCGCACTGAAAACTGAATGTGAAAGTGAGGTTTAAGCATTAAATAAATAATTCATGGTATATTAAATGGCTAGTCTTGTGAATGACAATAAAGCTCTAGAATAGAAAGCTAAAATTTATTATTGAGCTTCAAGATGCCCCTATATTTTACTTGTATCCTTGATATTGGCCCCACCGTAATGCTTTAAGTTTGATGGAAGGAATGTTAAGTGATCTTCAGGTTGTTTTTAGAGCTGAATCAACATAACTACAAAGGCGATTGATGATAGAGTAGGCAATTGATGATTTTGGTGCTTTGGATGACAAACCTTGCATGCACAGCAGAATTAATAAAAAGCCAATGAATGATTCTAATCATAATATAATTTTCTTAGCATTGTTTGACAAGTCCCAATTAGCAAATATCTAAACTTTTTTGAAGCTGATTTTTGAGATTCACAAATTTGATGTGAGTTTGCAGATTTTGATGCTTGCTTCATGTGAATCTTATTGGCTCCTTATTCTTTCAAATATAACTGTTTGTAACACCTTAATAAGTTTGTATGTCAATTGCCATGTGCAGCTTGCTTTATCTGATTTGCAAATGAAGGCTGAAACAGAGATTAGCAAAGCGCAAAAACTTATATCAGAAAAAGATGCTGAGTTACTTGCTGCTGAAGAGAGCCTTTCTGGGTTAGTGGAGGTATGGGTTATGGATCTTTTGATCTACATAAAACAGATGCAGTCAGATTGTCGTTTTTATGTGTGTGATGTATCAATAGGATTAAGATGTAAATGTAATTTTATTAAACTTGGGGGCATTATGCTTTATCTATGTTTTAAATAATACGAAAACAGTCAAAGATCTTTATCCCAAAATTATTAAACCCCATGTGATTTCTGTAATGTTAGAGAAAAAGTCGGACGAATATTAGACCTACAAAACTCGCAATCATGGGTGCTTGTAGCCCCTATTTATGCAGACAATTTAGTTTCTAAATCTTTTGATTGGGTTACTTCCATGTTATAGTGCTGACGGTGTTTCACTTTTTATCAGATTAACATCCAATACTGTGGGGATGGTGAAATTGTGGAGGTTGCAGGTAGCTTCAATGGCTGGCATCATCCAATTAAAATGGATCCTCAGCCATCTTCCAGTAATGTAGATCATACTGGATCAAGGTCTTTAATTTCTTTACTTTTTTCCACTATTGCCGACATTACTTATGCATAGTTTCCCTGTTTGCCATCACATTCAAGTGGTTAAGCTCTGGTTACCTCTGTTCAGGATATTCAACTTCTTGTCTTGCAGTGTATAATGTGTTCACTAATGTTGTTCTATAGGATTACTCCCTTAATCCCTTGAATTACCGTCAAATACATACAGTCATCAAATTCATTCTCGCTCAACTGGATTGCTTTTGTTTTCTTTGGCATAAAACAGTCTCTTACTTCAAGATCTTCTGGCCTTTATGAAATAATTCCACCATTTTATTGAGTTATAGGGATGCCAATCTAGTACTCAAATTAATCAGAATATGGACAGTGTTATTTGTCTTATCTTGTTTGAAGCAAAAATCATTTTGTAATCGGTTTCTGTTATGGTTTTATTATCCCATTTTTCATATAGGAAACAGATGCTAGATGTAGGTAGATAAAGCCCTATTTAAACCATTATGAACATGGAACCAAGACCCTATTTAAACCATATAGCAGATGCAGGAGTTAGACCGGTCACAATTTCTAACTTCTGAACCTGCCCTACCAAAATGTTTGTGTTCACTTAAAATAGGGTTCAGTTGAGGATGTTCTGCTAATTTTGTTTTATGCTTTCTTCGTTGTTTAGACTTGAGCAATTTTTGTTAAGTTTTTGTTTTATTGCATGATATTTGTTTTTAATTGCCTAATAGAAAAGGTATTCTAGTTTCTAGATCCCAAAAGAAAACACCTCAAGTAGCAACTTTGATACCCACTCACCCAGTTGCCCAATATTGCACGGGTGACTTGGTGTATCCTTAACAATTCGCCCAGCTGTGATACATTCATCACTGAAACATTATTCTAATCACTGACCTGTCTTCCTTAGAGATCAGAGACTCTTTACAGATTGAAACAGGTTTGTGCTGTACCTTCATCAATTCAACCATTGTTATGGTAAACTGTGACTTCAATTCTAATATAGAAATCGGTTATCCAATCCCCGTTACTGAATCTGCACTGATTTTACAACAATTATATAATTAGTTGATTTTTGAATTTTGAATTTCTGTGATTTAAAAAAAAAAAAAAAACCCTTTTCTAGATCTGTTCGATTGTTTTTGTCTTTCCTTACATTATCATGCTATGCGAGTCATCTCCTTTCTTTTTTTGTTGTTTGGCCTTAAATTAATTGCTCACTTTTTTTTCTCTCCTTTAATTGGTGAGGAATAAAATATACTCACTGTGGGGACATGTTTTTGCAGGACATCCCGACTTTGGTCAACAATGCTTTGGCTATATCCTGGTGTATACGAGGTGTGAACATCTACCAAATATTTATGCTAAAGCTCATTTTCATATTTGTGTCTGAGAAAAGACACTATTTTAGATATAGGTGTGCTATCCTTGATTCATTTGGAGCTCATGAAAGTTTATAGCTTTTACCTAAATTGCTTAGTTACTGGCTTACTGCTGATGGATGACAGAGCTTAGAGAAATCAACATCATCACCATGACTCGAACAAGTCCAGATTAGAGGCTATAAGAGTCGTAGAGCCTAAAATCTATCTGCTACTTGACGTTAGTACGTCTCATGCACCTAAGTGGAATTTTTTCCGAGAAAAATGATTTACGGTAATTGACCATGAAATCGTCTAGTGTTTCACAAAATAAATAGTAGATCCACATAGTTATGATGGCAGTTGTTATATGACACAGAAATTAAGAGTAAGATGGGTGGTGGAATCAAGATTGACATTTCTGCACATGATGTTTAAAAACTCAAATTCTGCTATGCTGTCATATCTCTATCAATGAGATGCCATAAAATCATTCAAGCTCTGTCTACTGTTGGATATAATTCACCTTTTATGGCTACTCTCTTAGTTTGACATATTATCGCTGCAGATAAAATTTATTGTTGATGGCCATTGGACCATTGATCCTGAGAGGGAGTCGATTACCAAACATGGAATTTGTAACAACGTTCTTCGAGTTGTTGGATGAAATTTTTTGGTCATCATGTACAGATATTCCAGTTGTCTGCATAACCTTAAGGTAAATCAATCACTTAGTTCTCAGAGTCCCTTGAGTATCAACTAGAAGCCAGCTTGCATTGGGTCCGGAAGGTCAGGGTAACAGGTTAAAAAACCTTAGACCCTTAACATTAAATTATAGGATAGTGTTATTTCTGCGTGCTACCAAAAATACGACATAGACACTATATGCTCACCCAGAAGATTTGACCAAAAATGAACAAACACAGGTTGTTGGATATGCCTTATGCTTTTTAGCTATCATCTGTTATCTCGAGTAACAAATGAATTACTCTGGTTCAATCTCTTGCAAATAGAGTTTTCTTTTTAGCATGATAGGATTGTCACTTTATTTTTGCTGTTGTTCACGCATATTTCATTTTGGATTTTAGGTCCAATTACTGAAGAATCATATCGTTACTTTTCCTGGCTTGTTGCTTGAAGTGCAGACGTCGATGTAAATTGGTTCAAATATTAGTACTATCGGGCAGGAGGAGAAACATAAAATCCTGAAGCCTATAGATAATAGAAAAAAATTAAGCATGCAAAATTTTGTAGATTGTGGGTTAATTCTGTTACATTGTAGAGCCTTCATAGATGTTTAAGAATTTTCCATTTGTAATGGGATAGTCTAGCTCTCTGTATGCTATGCTGACAAGTTACAGTAGGCAGAAGACTATTTACTTACCGGATTCTTATTTTTGGAGAGAAAAAAGAGTAATTAATTATTTTTGAAAGCTTTTTCTCCTCATCAAACAATAAAATAGTGAATGTTGAAGAGTAATTAGACCTTTAATTATGTTTAGCTCTATTAATTGATGATGAGATTTATCGACAATTCTTACCTAAGTGGAATCATAAATTTATTTAGTAATGATAAATCATTAATATGCTGCTATGGGTTTAGTAAGCCCTTAGAATTACTGAGCCATATCTAATTTATTGAACCAAACGTACGACTATGGTTTAGTTAAGCAAATCCCAAATGTTAATGGTGGCAGTAGTCCGTTGCAGCGGTTTCTTCCCGTTCCAGCCATGTGGAGGCCCATCAAGCCCACTATGGAAAGATCCGATCTAGATAATGGAGCTCCAATGCTGGGATCCACCTACTACTTAGGCGTAAATGGGGCCCACTTACCAACCCCATCCACTCCTCCAACCATAGAATTGGAAAAGGTATTGGGTAGTCGAAACCTCAACAGAACTCTTATCATCTGCACACATGTACTATGATGTTACGATATCACGAGCTGTCAATCTCTCGTCTAACTCTATACCGTGTGGAATTATCCACGGCTCACATCGATTCTGATACCGAACAAATTTTCACATGATTAGAATCCTAGCAGCCGATAAATACCAGGCGAAAATGGCGGGGAAGCAAGCAAAGGGAAGGCAGAGCGAGTCAAAGGACGCCGCATCTCTCTCTGTAACTATTATATTAGTCTTTTGTACTCTCTTATTGCATTTCTCCCTCTGCCGCATTTTGTTTACACCAATTCATATACAGGTGTGTATTTTCAGTTTAATTCATAGATCTACTGTAAAGATTAAATCTTTTGCATAATCTTCTCTGTTTATGTTGTTTGATTTAGATCTTAACTGGTTGAATATGAAAGGTGAAACCTTTCGTTGGTATTCTTGGAAAAGGGAAAACTTTTTTTTTTTCTTTTTGGGTGGAATTATGACTTGGTTTCTGCCCTGATGCCATCGAGCGCATAAAAACTCTTAATTCTTTGAGATCCATGGCGGGTCTCACTTGAGTCACTCTTATAATATTCTGGCAATAAATGTAGTTGAAGATAATGAAGGGTGCTTATTCAGTGAGAAGATAATGAGAATTGTTAAATATGCATACGCATTCCAGATTCAATTGTTGTGTAAAAGGTTGTATCGTATTTTCTATAAATGCACAAACTTTCAAAAGTTCATCTAATTCATGAATTCTGTTAAAATTCTTTGATATATCATAAAATTTCGATAAATATTAAAAAAGTTATTCTGACTGCCAAACTGAGTTATTTTGGTAACTTTAAAATATCATTATTTTTGTTTTTTCTGAAATTTTAAAATCTAAATATTTTCGGCAAAATTCTACTTACACTAAAATTTTTATTTTTCCTTACTCTATTGATTAGACAACTCATAAACATGACGGTTATATGTATTATTTTTTAAATTTAAAGAGAAATTTAGGTTTTAAAATTTTAGGAAGAACAAAAACAATGTCATTTTAAAGTTTCTAAAATGATTTGGTTTTTTAGCCAGTACAGCCGTTTAATCTGGCCCGAATTTTATACTGAGTTTCGTCCGAAATTCACAAATTGATAAAATTTTAAAAGTTTGTTTATTTAAATGAAAAAATAGAAAATATGATACAATCTTAAGAGTTTAGTTTATTTTTGGCAATTATTCCATAAATAAAGTGCATAAAAATTCTTAATTCTGTGAGGTTCATGCTTGTGTCACCCTTATACTATGATGGTAATAGTGGTCTAGTAATTGAGGACGATGAATGGTGCTTGTCCAATTAGAAGATTGTAATAATCAAATATGCATCTTTTACTCGGAAAATAAGCATTCATGATTCAATAGCTGTGAGAATATGCCTAATATGCACACTTGTTTTCCCATAGTGAATTCAAATATGTTTCAATATTGACTTTAATTGAATTCACCAAGATTTCATTTTTATTGTTGCTTTCGTGAATGATCTGGTCCAGTTGAGACATGGATACCTTCCTTTTCACTTCCGAGTCCGTAAATGAAGGGCACCCAGACAAGCTGTGCGACCAAGTATCGGATGCCATTCTTGATGCCTGCTTGGAGCAAGATCCTGAGAGCAAGGTTGCATGTGAAACCTGTACAAAGACTAACATGGTCATGGTCTTCGGTGAGATCACTACTAACGCTAAAGTAGATTACGAGAAAATAGTTAGAGACACTTGCAGAGGCATTGGTTTCACATCAGCTGATGTTGGGCTTGATGCTGATAAATGCAAGGTCCTTGTTAATATCGAGCAGCAGAGTCCTGATATTGCCCAAGGAGTTCATGGTCATCTCTCCAAGAAACCTGAGGAAATCGGAGCTGGTGATCAAGGCCATATGTTTGGCTATGCCACTGATGAAACACCTGAGCTCATGCCACTAACTCATGTTCTTGCGACTAAACTTGGTGCTAAGCTCACTGAGGTCAGAAATAACAAGACATGTCCATGGTTGAGACCTGATGGTAAGACACAAGTTACAATTGAGTACAAGAATGACAATGGAGCCATGGTGCCTGTTAGGGTTCATACTGTTCTTATTTCAACCCAGCATGACGAAACTGTTACCAATGACCAGATTTCCACAGATTTGAAAGAGCACGTGATTAAACCTGTTATCCCAGCTCAATATCTTGATGATAAGACTATCTTCCACCTTAATCCTTCAGGTCGTTTTGTCATTGGAGGACCACATGGAGATGCAGGGCTTACTGGTCGAAAGATTATTATTGACACCTATGGTGGATGGGGTGCTCACGGTGGTGGTGCCTTCTCAGGGAAGGATCCAACTAAGGTGGACAGAAGTGGTGCTTATATCGTTAGACAGGCAGCAAAGAGTGTGGTGGCCTCGGGGCTTGCCAGGCGCTGTATTGTGCAGGTTTCTTATGCAATTGGAGTGCCTGAACCATTGTCAGTCTTTGTGGACACTTACAAAACTGGCAAGATTCCAGACAGAGATATCTTGGCTTTGATTAAGGAGAATTTCGACTTTAGGCCTGGAATGATTGCTATCAATCTTGACTTGAAAAGAGGAGGCAACTTCAGGTATCAGAAAACTGCTGCTTATGGTCATTTCGGTCGTGATGACTCAGATTTCACCTGGGAGACGGTCAAGCTCCTCAAACCCAAAGCCTAAGAATCCTGGTTCGGCTTTATATATTTTTTTCGAGGTGGTTATTGTTCGTAGGTAGCCACTGTGCTTGGCGGGGGAGAATAAAGAAGCTTCAGCACATGCATCTGATTCTGCAATCGACATTTCAAGGGGCTAACGAGAGGTGGATTCAGAATGAGCGCTTTAAGTTGAGTTGGTAGTTTGTTACGAACTATTAGTAACATTACTCTTTGGCTTTCAAGATTTTTTTTTTAATGTTTTTTTGTGAATCTTCAAAAAATTAACCATTCTGTTTGGTTAATAAGAATTCTATCATGTAACTTGGTTGGATCAATTTGTTTCTATTTACCAGAATCGATGGTGCCAATACATGCAAATTAACAACTATCGAGGAGCAGGAAATATCAAAATTCAATTTAAGCATTGAGCTGCACTTTCGGTGATTTTATAATTGCAGGGTAAGGAGCACTAAATTTCCCCTGCATATATATGTCAATACTAAGGAATTCCAAGACTGCATTTTCTGGAATGCAACCACATTCGATCATAATACATAAAGTTGAGCTATGTTCGCAGCATCCTCATCATAATACATAAAGCTATTTAAGTTCAAACACATCTGTGTCGTGTGCATTAATGAAGAATTGCACTCGGTGCTAATGATGATGAAGTTGATGATCACAATTAATCAAGTAAAAGAATTAACATAGAACTCTTTAAATAAAGGAAAAAATCTCCTAATTCGGAAACAACTGTTCAGTCATTCGACACTAAAAACTTTCTATTGTTTCACAGAGCTGCAAATTTCATCCAGCTCTTGCCTGAATGCTGAACAAAATCCTTGCAACTAGCTAGCTCACAAGATGAGTATGTTTCTCTTGGTTATAAAGTATATTCTGCAGTTTTGCAGCCCTCATCTTTCTCTGTATCTTCTAGCTTTTTTTTTTTTTTTAAACTCCCACCTCAGTACGTAATCTTCCCATCTAGACTTATAGTTCATTGCTAGGTGACCTCTAGTTCTGTATATGACGCAAACTACAACAACTATTGCATGAGCTATCAGGTTCTAATATCGGAAAATGCCCTTGGAGGGACCTTCTTGCTTAACGCTTCTACAGCTGAATCAATCCGCGCTGACTTCTGCAACCAATTTTGTAAAGCAGCTTCAAACATTATGTGTGTGTGTGTGTGTGTGTGTGTGAAGTTTGTGATAAATTCCGATGCACAGTCAAATTTTCTTTTACCTTGCCTTTAAAAGTAACTATGAGAGACCCATTTCTGGATTTGTGATGCACCCCTTCATATTGCGAAGGAACATCAGAATGAGAGGAGAACAATAAAAATTATGCTCCCAAATGAAAGTCTCAAGTGATTTTTGAGAAATTTACCAATAATAAGATCAGGGAATTCAATGCAAAGTTTCGACAGAGGCTGAGCAATTTCCACCTGTATTAACAATAGAATAGCAGTATCATGTATATCTACATAAATATTTTCTAGGGTGCTAAACAGTATAGACTAACTAATAATATCCCAAGAATGCTAGCATATTTGATAATTATTGCTCCATATGTTTAACCAATATTATAGAAAATTACTCGACATAAATTTCTCCAAATTATGCAGTCCAAGTCCTGATATATGCTAAGGTATTTTGCAAGGGTACTAAAAATTGTCAAATAGGCCATGCATAGAAATAATAACATCATCTCAACAAATTTAAAGTGACACTGTAAGGTAATACTTGAGCATATTTCAAAGAACACAAACATTCCAAAATCACTGGCCAAATTCCAGTCATGACAGCTGGTATTCACACGGCTGACATTAATGTGCAAGCACACAGGTTATATCTAAAGCCAGATCACAGTTGAGGTGTCAAAAGCTGCATAAGCATGAAAATATAAATCGCTATACTCACATCTGAAAGATTTGTTATCAAGCATTTCAAAACAAATGGTTCCGTCATTGCTAGCAGATTGTAAGATCTTGATAATTCTGTCAAACACTCCCATTCATTTTCCAGCTCAGCAATATTTGTTGCAGCAAGAATGATTACATTCCGACACTTAATCTGCAAAGAGACAACTGACAGTAATTCAAACTAGCACCTTGTGAGACACGTTAAGTGCATTGCTTAAGAGGTAATAGTAATGCTTCCAAGCACATACCATAGGCACTGGCAACTTGTCGTGATGCAATAGTTCAGTGATACCTTCAGGCAACAAAGCCATCTGAAGAAAGGCAAAGATTAAATTTAAATAGCATGCATCATATAGAGCACAGTGGAAAAACACTGGTGTGCACATTTATTGCGCAATTATTGCATTATTTAGAATGCAAAACAAGAAAGTGAACATCAGGAACATTATCTAATCTGAGCTCCTTGTTCTGTTCTATCTATCAGTAGCCAAATAGACGATTATATAGATACAAAATTACCTCATTTCGATCGCCAATACAATGGTCACCTATAAGATGTCTAAGATATTCTTCAAATTCTTCATCAGGAGCCTACATTGGACAAATAGATACACCCACCCTCCTTTGGTGTCAGATTCCATAAATACTTTTTAACAATAATATATAAAGAAAATTAGCAGTAACAGATTGAAAGAAACTGTAAATGAGACCATATTTCAGTTAAATGCAGCTAAAATATGGACTCTAATTTAGGAAAAAGAGAGAGAATAACGTTCAAAATAAATAAAAAGACGCACCAGGCGAACCCCAAAAGCCTTTGCAACACCTGCTAAGGTAACATCTGAGTGCAATGGGCCCACCCCTCCATACATAAATACCTATAAGCATTATGCATGAGGCGGTAGACATTTAAGCAACAAAGCAATAATCCGTTTCGTTGCACAAGGAAATTAATCACTTGCTGCACCAGAAATTAAATGAATGAGGGTGTTTACCATATCATTGGTAGATATTTGCTTCTCAACCTCTTCAACCACAGAATCTATCTGGTTCAAAGAAAGAGTTGTAGAAAAATAATAATAAGAATGAGGACAATAATGCAGACATTAGAGCTCAATATGAGCCTCACTAATAAACCAATTATCAAAAATAAATCAATTAATATAAATATGAAGCTCATTATTATATTCAATCTCATATAAAAACATCAGTTCAGCTCCACCCTGTGTCAGCACAAAACAGGTACACAACTTAATTTGTAGATCAGAATAACCATGCTTTAAAAGTAAGCTTCATAGCTAGTTACTCACATCATTCCGGACAACAGCAGTTTGTGATACTGACCAACCAATTGAATGGAGCTTTCTACACAACAAAGGTCCCAGTTGATCCTCAACCATACCAAATCTGAGCTATGGAATAGATAAAAGAGCACTGGAAACTTCAGCAATAGCAGAAGGTAGTGAAACATAAATAGGCTACACCCTATATTCCATAAATTTTATATAATTTGCATACTGTATATTCTCAAAGTTTTCATATTTCCGAAGGTTGTAATATCAAACAATTCCTAACATGGACAAAAATAGCAACCTTCTTTTTGTCCCCTCAAATAAGTGAAATTAAATGTTTCAGCTTTAATATCATGCAACAAAATTTCACTAATTTGAAAGTGCTAAAAAGCTATCATACTAATTGAGTTAATAGCAAATGCAAACTTAATTCTGCGGTTATGATACAGTGAACCAGAAAATTAAAAAAAAAAACAAAAACAAAAATAACTGCATAAAAGAAAACAACTAAAAAGGGGAAAATGTCAATTATACCATTTTTTTTTTTGTTTGAGATGACTATTATATCTGAGAACAAGACTAATAACCTTTCAAAAATTATATGCAGATTTAACCAACATCAACAGTTGGTTAAATCACACAGTACTCACACACAATATGGTAAAAACCAATAACATTGAGAACAAAAAACTCAGAAAATTAAATACCAGCATGGAGAACCAATTAACAATGAGGAACTTACAGAATCTCATCCCCCACAGCAATGGCTGAGGCAACAAGCATGCTGCTTTTATGTGGATCTTGACTGTCTGCAATATTATTAACAACAGAAAACTGCCCAGTGATGGAAGAAGAAATCTTTTTTACTTGTCCTGCTCTCTCTAATCTTCCATCAGAAAGCAAATATGCGGATTTAAATTTTTCTTTACTGCTGGAATCATTGATAGACAGCAATGCATTTGGTACTGTGTCATGTATGCTTCCTATTGAAGTATATCTGCCAAAGAAAAATCAAATGTATGGTCTATCAATGAAGAAGTAGAAAACCAGTTAGCATTTAGTGGATATGAAAATGAAATATACATTACCATCAAGGAGAAATCTAACAATGCTGACCACAAACATAATAACTCACCCCTGATCGTAAATAAAGGACCACACATCTCTGCCAAAGAAACATAAACAAGTCAGAAAATCCTAAATTTTTTTCCAGCTTGGGTATGCAGCAATGCATTTATCAAGCACCATTAAAGATTTCTAGGAGAGCAGAACATAATGGCAAAACAGCTGGTTTATCAACCAGAGTATGGTGCTTTATGGCATTGAGAGATTCTCCAGATTTGTCAGTCAAATACTAAACCAAATAATGTTCAAAACTAGAATTAAAGACGGAAGGCATAACCTTCCCCCAATTTTTCCAACTTTGTTAGGAAATATTGAGCAATCTATGCAAAAAATTCACCAGTACTAGCCCCATAGATAGAGTTGATGATACAGAAAAGGTGACATCATGTTAAAACATTTAGGAGTTCATCACACAATTAGCAAAGTCAGGAACCAAGAATCATATATATTTCCTGGATTCTGTCTGAAGGTTGTTCAAGCATGGTAAAAAGGACTTGGGAGGAGGGAGAAAATTTGAAGAACTGATCATGGGAAGTGATTTATGACAAGCGACTGGACCTGTAAGACCAATCCAAGATAGGATTCACTCTCATGAAAGGTGGCCATCCAGGTGAACTAGGGGAGAACTGTTCTTGGCCTACCTGCAAATATAAAGTATTATATTCTTAGTCTCAAAACATAAAGCACTCTCTTCAAGAAGGATCTCACAGCAGGAAACTATGCAATCAGAATCTCCTCAAGACAGAGAATCAAACATACCACAGTAGGATCACCAATTCGAACACCAAGGAAAATAGCTCGGATAGGATTAGCCTTCAGTAGATCTTCCAATCCAGATTTGAAATCTGTACTAATGATATCCAGTTGCAAACCATATCTGCTGATATAAAGTAATTCAACTCTCAGAAACAATTAAATAAACACAAAAATTGACTAAACCAGAAATTAGACCTCAATACCCAATATGCCTAAACTAAAAAAGTTCATAAGATCTAACAGAAGATTCTCACCTAGAGGCTGTCTCATAGGTAAATGAATTGATTTCAGGGAAAGCGGACAAACTTTCAAAATATATTGTTCGAACTGGGAATCTAGTCAAACCAGAATTAAAACAGTTGCGTCCACCTTTATGCAAAAAGTAGCCAGCTCTAAGTAAGTGTAGCAAAACCTAAAAATCCAAGCTTGGGATTAATATCAATGAGAAAAAAGCTAACAATGGGATTATTCAAGATAAGATAGATGAAAACATACTGTTGAATCTTTTCCTCCATTAAAGCTGAAAGCAAATTCTTCAATCCTGTAAGGAAAACACATTCAGCGCTTCCGAGCATACTTGTTTACAACAGAAAAAAGATAAGCATATAACCATGGCACTTCATAAAACATGCACTAAGAGCAACAATTTTCTCCACTTTTTACAACTTTATGAGTTAAGGCACATAATTTTTCTTGGATATGAAATATCTCAATTACAAATAATACTCTTTGAGAATAGTGACGAGATATTAGATATCCTGTCTTTCTTGTAGATGCATCTAGAGAACAAATGTACACTCAACAAGAGAATGGGAATGATTATGTCCATGAGAATCCATAGTACAGTTGCAAGCTTGCTATTCCCTTCAAGAAATAGAAGATAGCCTGAAGATTTTAAAACCTATCTCTATCTCACTGGACTCTATAATTATAAAGTTTCAAATTTTGTAAACAATCTATGAAGGTCCCCATTTACTAAATTATTTCACAGTTCAACGTATGACATCATCATTATAAAGAACAGATAAAAATAATTCCTGAATTCTGACAATGTAAACGAATAACACTATACCATTGGATATAACAAACACTATCAACTTGTGCCAACCATGATTAGTCAAATATTACAGAACTGTTTTATTGGTTAATGAGTGGCTTACCTTGTTTGTCTACTAACCCAACAATTACTGTCATGACAATATAATCGTCCCATTAGCTAACATATGATGTTAAGGTCAAAAGATGAATTAGGACGCAAAAAACTTCTCCAATACAAGCTCTTTTTTTTCTAACAGTGAAGCAGAAACATTTGTCATGACTATACTGGTTGCCTGCTGCCCACAAATACAGCCTTTTTCTCGTTTAATGTGTCCAAAACACCAGAAATGCATAGAAAAACCTTTTAACTTAAGAATCCCAAAAGGGAATATGAGCAACCCGACAAGAATTGGGTCAAAAATCCTGAATGGGAACACAAGCATCCCGACAAGGAATGTGTCAAGACTCCTAAAAGGGAACACAAGCAACCTAACAAGGAATGTGTCAAGAATCCTTGAAGGAAACACTACCGTCAAGAGTCCTAAAAGGGAACAAGAGGGTCCCTACAAGTACAAGGAATAGGTCAAAAATCCTAAAATGGAATATGAGCATCCCAACAAGGAATGAATCAAGAATTCTTGAAGGGAACATGACAATCTCAACAAGAATGCCTCAAGAATCCCGGAAGGGAACATCATGATCCTGACAAGTAATGCATCAAAACCGAGCTCACTAGATCCAAAAGGGAATAATCAAAAAATTCCTAAGGACAAGCATGTTCCTTTTATTTTCTAACATACCAAATGTGAACCATTCAACGAATACAAGAGGCTTCTTCACAGATAATATTAGATTGACAATCCATAGAACACTTCTTGATGAAATTAGTCACAGAATAAAATTTGACACACAAAATATCGAAAAGCATGCTAAAACCGCTAATTTACAAATGCTACCCAGTCAGGTACATGCAACTCTTTTTGCACTATTACATGTATGAAAAAAGAAATGGAAAATTTTGGGTTCGATTGTCAACTTGTCCTGTCAAAAATAGGACTGACTAAAAGGAAACCAGACTAGCTTTGAGAATTTAAAATCTAACAAATTTTTTAAGTTATTAAAAAGCAGAAAAGCATAACAATAGTTGACATTTCATAAACTGATTTCACTTCACCTGCATAGCCGGCAACACAATTCACAGATATAAAGACAATTTAATTCTAACTTCTAGAACTTTAATTCTACTAAATCCTTCCAATTCAATTATATAACAAGCTTCAAAATTTTATTCATTCTCACACTAGTAACATATAAACGATTTAAATTCTACATTTCTTTTCTCCTTCCAGGTCCCGTTTGCTAGCAAAAGGAGCTTACTATCATTTTCACCACAACATTCAAAACCAAGAATAGAGAAAAAAATTAAATCACGTAACATAGAATCATCCAATAGCCAAATGCAATCGGAGAAGAACTCACGAGTATAGAGCAAGAGCTCTTTGAATAACATTTATCGCATTGTCGTACTTGGTTTTGAGCCTTTTATTATCACTTTCTCTAAATGCTTTATCGATCTCCATGGACTCTGAAACAAAAATCTCACAAATAAAGATAACATATTGTAAACCAGCAAATGGGTGTTCATTCAAATTAAAATTTATGTAAATATGAAGCAAATGGGTTCCATTAAATTAACCAGATAATACTGATTCCATAGCAAATTTGAAAATGAAAATCACCTTCTTAGAACAATGGATCCCAAAATCTTCCAAAAAGAATCACTCTCTTCTTTTCTTTCTATCTTTTTATTTCTGGTTATGTCAAAAAAGGAAGAGAGGCGATGTTTTGGACATTATAAAGAGTAAAAGGCGTGGTCTTGGATGCCACAGATTGTTTATCTATGGAAGCTTAAAAAAACAGAAAAATGGTGGGCTTTCGTCAGTTTCTGCATAAAGCCGAAAACAGCTTGGGCTATGCACAAACAAAGGTTGTCGAAACGGAAAAGCACAAGCGAAATGATTCTTGGATTATTCCAATAAAGTTCAGCATTTTGGATTTCTTCCTAAACCGGCAAGCGGTAAAAGAGATCAAGAAAAATGGCTAGAAGTCAATCTTCATAATTTAAGTTTTTTTTTTTTTAAGAGATAATTTAAGTATTAATTAGCCATTTTATATTACCCTATTTTTCATAGTTTCCATATATTTCCATATTCCTTTCAATGAAATCCAGATTTGCTTAGAATCATAAACCTAATATTAATAATATACAACTCTCATTATTTGATCAATTTACGTAGACCTTACGTTGAAAACAGATTCTCTCATCAATTTTGATCAATAGTTTTTGGTAGTAACTTTATTTATTTTTTTAATCATATCGATAATAAAAATTTCAAGCAAAAATTACTATATAGTTTGACATAATATATTAATACCTCTAAAATTTGAAAAATATACAATTTTCATTCTTTAATTTGACATAATATACTAATATAACTTGAAAAAGAATATAATACACTAATAAAAAAAATATTCTCTTTTACTTTAAAAAGTATTTAGTCTAGTAAAATAAAATTGCATGAATAGCAGTGTAATATATTAAAACTTCAATGAATAAACAGTATAATTTTCAAATATCAGAAGTATTATATTAAACTACATAGACAAATAGTAACATTT
Organism: Balakata baccata; assembly: GCA_949630135.1. NCBI lineage: Eukaryota > Viridiplantae > Streptophyta > Magnoliopsida > Malpighiales > Euphorbiaceae > Balakata > Balakata baccata. The sequence goes on from CATIWF010026142.1 coordinate 86,302, forward strand.
TTTTTAAAACATTTAAACACTTTTTGATATTTTTATAAAAATCCCAAAATTAAATTATTGACCCAAATCACAAATGATAAATGTGAATTGGATCTAGACAAAAGACCTTTCAAACATGTTACACGTACATCGCAGATAATATAAATTTAGCAAGACTAACAATTTGATTTTGATCTCATTAAATTTTTTTTTTTAATTTGGCATACAGAGTGTTAGGTAAGAATTAGAACGGCAACGAAATACTTCCTCAAAAATTTTGCATTAAATCAAGACAAGAATGATAGCTATGGCGAATATGTATGCAAGCTTAGCAAAAGTGTTTAGAAAAACAAGAAAAATGGCGCTGGACCCATCTCTACAAAAGAACCTTCCATGGTTTTCGTTGAAAATGCCAAAAACATTATCAATATCAAGGTCGACCTACAACCATTAATACCATTTTGCTTGGATGGAAAGCCAATCAAGCGCTATATATACAGCACCAGAAGTATGCGCATTCACATGAACCATCAGTTGGGCCAAACAAAACTAGTTGAAACAGCAACAAGAATATGCAATGAAATTAATATGTTATTGACTTGACAAGCATATGTTGTGTACAGCTCCTCCTACTGGTACTGCTAGTAACTCTGAACTATGAGATACAAACCCCTCGTCACTTTACCGCATCTCTACATTCGGACTACATTCAAGAAAGAAGATGGACAGTAATAATGGATGATAGTATGACAGGATACCAATCTATCAGAAAGACTTCAGGTATGTCAATAATATATCACCAAGCCTCCATTTCACCTCGTAGCCTCTATTTTTGTTGGTATCTCCTGCTACCAACTTATCATCCTCGTCGAACATGTCAGCTTCATGGAAACTGTAAACACAAATGTGGAAGTGGAACCCCTCTGCCTGAAGGACAAACTATCCATAATTTACATCACATACATATTGTGATATGGAGAAGTATACTGCTTACGAGATCGTGGTCATCTAAAAGGAATCTTTCAGTCCCAACCCATTAGCATCTTCCAAACTCCTTCCTCGAGTTTGCTTCTAGGGACTGTCAAATCTTCCCCTTCATCGAGTAGGACCCTGTAGACTTCATATTCCCGATCTCCAATCATACGCCTCCTAATCTCAGCCTGGAAAACAAACGGCATATGTCAACAATTAAAGCAGGTAAAATGAACAGCTCTTTATCTACCAAGACAAAAAATAATGCCAGAGGAAATAGATAACAAATTAACAATCATCGGTATTCTCACATGATCTCTACCTGTAATATAAAGCATTGCCAACCCACAATTGCATTAATATGTTCTATTTATGCTAAGCATTGATGATCTTAGGGGAAAATAATAGTTGGCAAGGAAAAAGTAAGTACCGAGAAAATGCCAGTGTTGAGCATTTTGAGAGCAAGTGTGATGTCATGAAACACGAGAGGCCTACCCTTGCCAGATAATTCCACAGGATTTGCCACTAGCAGCTCTGTATCAGGACCGCGGTTCACAACAGCTACTCTAAGAGGACGCAGTAGCTCCATCTCAAGATGAGAACACAATGCTGTCTGCTTGCCAGGGTCAACTATCTTCTTCCCATCAGCTTGAACTATAAACAAGTCAATCTCACAGTTTCTTCTTTGCTTTATAGAGAAACGCCCATAAGAAATCTGGTTAAACAAATACACAATATAGTTCAACATTTTCTATTAGTTTATTTGACAGAAAGTTAGTTCATTACTTCAGTCAAAACACGTGAATAATGGTACAAGCAGTCTCTTATATGAAGCGAATGAGATATTTAACTTTCTGTATATGATATAGATAGACATTATTTAGTGTTACCTTTATGTCGTAGTCCTTTAGAGTTTTCAATATGTCATAAAGAAGACCTTTGTGATCCTGGCACGCAATTTGAACAAGTGAATGAGCAGGACTCAGTGAATTGTCCATTGTGACAGAAACACTAGTTGAAGTGAGTAAACTTGGGAGTTCATCAGGAATTTCCAAGCGAAGCATGTCTTCTGTAATTGTTGTTGGAAGAAATGAAGATTCCTGTGAACATGCTGTAATTTCAGGGCCAACAATTTCTATGTCACAGCTAATCATGGCCTCACCCATTACAGCTTTTAAATGTTCAACAGTATCCTCCTTTCTCTTATTTGTATGCAGAAGCTCCCTGAGATAGGCAAGGCATCAAGGAACATAATTTTTAGAGTATTCACAATCATCTCAAAGCAATCATGTCAATGTCACTTAATGAGCATAATACGAATGCAGATATTATTTAAACAGCAATAACTACATTGACAGTAAGGAAAATCAAAATATTTGGCTAAAAAGAGATTTGGTGAATGCAAAACCTGGTGTCCGTAATGAAGAATAGGTCCATCACTCTCCCGTCTGGTGTTGTTGATACCTTCACTTTTTTTATAGTAAGTTCAAGCTCACATAGCACCTCTGTCACATCTGCCAAAAGGAACCCTCTAAAACTCAATCACGTATTACGTTCATGAAACATTCCTAGTACTAAATTCTCCATTCAAACATCCACCTCCCAAAGGGAAATGCGAGAATCAGACAGCTTTCTGCCCTTTCCTTCATACTCGATATGTAAATTCACAAAAAGAATGAGTTGAAGAGTGCCAGGAATCTAACAAATAGATAAGGCTAGTGTGTGTCTATGGTCATCTTTGTGCCCTTCCCTTCTCACTATTCATAAAAAAATGAATTTAAGAGAACCAGGAATCTAACAACTAGTGTCTACAGAGAGTTTCAGCTCCAATTTGTCCTTCTCTAATTTCTCAATATTCATGCATTAGCAAACAATGAAAACACAAAGAACAAACTAGAACCCACCTTGGATAAGCAGTGAAAACATAGGAAGGAAGAAAAACAGCAAGAAAAGCAGATCCAATAGACAACAATTGAATAAAAAGGCAAAGATATTAGAAAGGATTATTACTGTGCAAAAGCCCTCTTCGGTCATGGCAGCACAACTTCAAGAGAAAGACGTCAGGAGGCTTTGAAGGCTGCTGCAATTCTTGAAGGTAAAAAGAAATCCCAGAAGCTGAAGAGAAAGAAGGGCATACCCCTAACAGTCTCTTCTTCAATAGCCCCCATCTAGTTGATGAATTGCCAGCAACCCAAAATACTATGAAACACCATTTCCCATCGGTGGATAAATCTTCATCATAACAAAGATCACACAAAAACCAAAGTAAGACCTTTAATCCCGCAGCTCTATACACAAATTTTTCTAAGAGAGAGAAAGTCAGGAAATTCATCAAATTTTGTTACAAATTTGGAAAGTGAAAGTGTGAAATAAAGCAAGAAAGCCTAAGTTAGCACCATTTGGTTACTGATAAAATTGGGAAATACAAGAAAAACTCCTAGATTAAGAAAGCTCTAAACTTTTTCCAAGCAGCAATATGCAGCCCATATTTTAGCTTACCTCCTCTTACAATATTAAGGCCAAAGAAGAGTATGATGCGACACAAATCACAACCCAAACCAGTTTTATCAGGACAATTCACAGTGATAATACTCAAATCTCTTTCCTTTTCTGATTGCCTGATGATCACCGCATCGTCGTGTAAAAATCCCATGTATCTGTTCCTCTTCTTGAACCCAAAGTTTGAATCTTTTTGGAATTTTCGTTACCAAAACTATCAGCTTTTTCAATTATAATCTGCTCTGCCCTTTTTTCGTGCTACTTCTGCGGATGTTGGCGGATAGAGAGAGAGAGTTGAGGACACAGAAAAAAAGCAGACCCAGATAGTGTTTTGTTTCTTTGCTTCTGCTTCACTTGTTCTTGTTTTTTTGTCTTTTTTTCCTTATCTTATATATATTTATATATATATATATTTTTTTTTTTTTCTTTCTTCTTGTTTGGTGAGTGGTGACTGTATGAATCTGCGAGAAAGAGGACTGGATGGATATTCTCATAGATTAATTAATATCTCGAAAACGAGAGAACGATTACCAAGCTGGAGATATAGAATTAACTTGTTTTCGTTTCCTTTTCTCTCTCTCTCTCTCCCTTTTTTTTTTTTTGCTAAAAAAAAAGACTACAGTTTCATGATTGTTACGTTTTGTTTTTTTTTCCGAAGTGTTTGGTCTATTCCTTACATGAAAATTTGACATTCTTCTCGTGTAGTTTACAATATCTTAAATCAATCCAGGGTGCTTATCTAAAATTGCCAATAAAACATGAACCCTCTGACGTGGCACTTATTTGGACCAACATTATTGGAGTTAGTTAAATAAAAAAATATGTCGGTAAATGGGACGGTCCTCTCACGTGCTTTATCTTAACGGAGGAATAAATGAAAGTCCCGTTTTGTCATTTGTCCTCTTGTATGCCCAACTCTTCTTCTCGAATCTCCCAAATCCATTCTCTTGTCCCACCCTATACTTATATTTATTCCAAAATGAAAAATATTATGACTTAAAAAAAAATTGATAATTTTAAATATCTAATATATGATAGAATAATAACATATCCAAAGAACCCCATTTTTTTATTTTAGCACGGGAAGTGGTAAAATAACGGTCTTTTAATCTCTTAATCATCAAAAGCATATTTTGATTCTCAAGTTAATTTAAAACGTATTAAATATAATTTTAAATAACGATAAATTACTTTTTTAATAGTATTTAGGATAGATACATATTTGAGATTCAAATTTAAAAATTTTAATTTAAATTGAAAGAGTTTCGTGTCAATTTATTTATATTTTTTTAGATATCAAAAAGCAATTTTTTCTTTTTATGTAATTTAACTTCAAACACTTAGTTGTAATATGGTAATTAATACCAAAAGCTAACTTAGATTGTGACAGAAGATTCGTGTTAAAGATTTAGATACCAAAAAACTAACCTAGCTTGACATAAGAAAATGAAATCGTGGAAATATTGATAAGCATCCACCGCAGACAAAATGACTATGGTGGATGTATATAGGGGAGATGGCTCAACCGAACAAGTGGGAAGTTGAGAAAGTGACAATTTGTACAAGAGCGAAGCTTGCGTGGCCTATTGCATTTGCACCCACCTTTCCCCCACCAAATATTGTAGTAGCCAACAGTGAGGGATGATGGACTGCTGAAATATAAAATAATAACATAGAAGGAAAGTCGGTCCTTTAATACATTTTTTGAATTAATTAATGTACATTTTTTTAAGAATTAAGATTCATCACAAGTGTTTGTAGAGATCCTATATTGATTTTGATGCACAAAAGGGGACCTATCTTTGGTAAAAATTACATGTTTCATAGATGGCGACTTGATAGAATTATGTTTGGAATTTCTGAATTATGATGGCTTCTAAGATTATATACTATATATATAGAAATATTTGTATATACTAAGTATATATAAACCAAATCAATGAGAGCGTATTATATAAATTATTTTGAATATGTTACATTTTTTCATTGATTTGGTTTATAAACTTGATTTATATAAGAATTTTTTGTATTATACAAGTTTATATTAAACCTAAATATACGTGTAATTAACATTGAATTTCAACTTGGAAATTTTATAAAAATGGAAAAAAACGAATAAATATTTATAAAATACTACCTCTTAAAATTTTTTTTTAAAAATATCGACGCCCTAAAAATGTTACAAAAATATAGAAAATCAAAGTTTATCAAATGTTTTAAAATTTATTGTAAAATTAATGAAAACTGAAGTTATAAAAGGTTTATAAAAAATTTACTTAAAATTTATTCAAGTTATATAAAATATTTATTCAATGTTTATAGAAAATTAATTAAAGTTAAAATTATACCAAGTTTACTTAAAATTTACTCAAAAATTATCCAAAATTTACCGAAAGTTTACTCGATATTTACCCAAAGTTTACTTTAAAAATAAAGAAAATTGAAGTTATAAAAAGTTTATTAAAGATTTATTTAAGGTATAGTCAAGTTATAATTTAACTAATATTTACTAGAAAATTAATGAAAGTTGAAATTAAACAAACTTCACTCAAATTTTATCCAAGTATTACCCAATAATTATATAAAGTTTACCTAAAATTTACCCGATGTTTACCATTAAATAAAAAAAATTGAAGTTACAAAAAGTTTATCAAAAATTTATTTAAGATTTACTCAAGTTATACCAAATATTTACAAGAAAACTAATAAAAGTTGAAATTACATAAAATTTACTCAAAATTTATTAAAGTTTACCTAAGAATTACTAAATATTTACAAAGGTTTACACATTATTTATGATACTATTATAATACAATAAACTTACAAAAAATGAGATTTTCGGCTGACAATTTGTCAAAATTGGTCGGTAATAATTTTTCTGTAACAATTTATAAAATTCGGTGATTTTAGTATTACAAAATAAATTTTTGTGATTTAGATACAAATAATGCAAAATTCAATGACTATAAATGTAATTAATTTATATTTTAAATTTATATTGAAAACTTTTTAAGAATTCTCAAGACAAATAGAAATTAGCGTCCACAATGATTAGGAGAGATAAAAGCTATGAAAAATCAGTGCCAGTAAATATCTTAATGCTCCATGAAAATTAAACCAAATGTTTGAAAAATCGAAGAAAATAATAAAGTAAAAAAATAGAATTCTAGGATCCAATTAAAATTTTTGAAATTGAAAAGAAAAAATAGAATTAAGTATATATAAATCAAATCAATGAGAGCATATTATATAAATTATTTTAAATATGTGACATTTTTTTATTGATTTGGTTTTTAAACTTGATTTATATAAGAATTTTTTGTATTATACACGTTTATATTGAATCTAAATATATGTGTAATTAACATTGAATTTCAACTTGGAAATTTTATAAAAATGGAAAAAAAACAGAAAAATATTTATAAAATATCACCTCTTAAAGATTTTTTTCAAAAATAGCGACGCCCTAAAAATGTTATAAAAATATAGAAAATTAAAATTTATCAAATGTTTACTTAAAATTTATTATAAAATTAATGAAAACTAAAGTTACAAAAAGTTTATAAAAAATTTATTTAAAATTTTTCAAGTTATATAAAATATTTATTCAATGTTTACAAAAAATTAATTAAAGTTAAAATTACACAAAGTTTACTCAAAATTTACCAAAGTTTACTCAAGAATTATCCAAGATTTACCAAAAATTTACTCAATATTTATCCAAAATTTACTTTAAAAATAAAGAAAATTGAAGTTATAAAAAATTTATTAAAGATTTATTTAAGGTATAGTCAAATTATAATTTAACTAATATTTACTAAAAAATTAATGAAAATTGAAATTAAACAAACTTCACTCAAATTATACCCAAGTATTACCCAATAATTACATAAAGTTTACCCAAAATTTACCCGATGTTTACCATAAAATAAAATAAAAATTGAAGTTACAAAAAGTTTATCAAAGATTTATTTAATATTTATTCAAGTTATATCAAATATTTATAAAAAAAATTAATAAAAGTTGAAATTATATAAGATTTATTCAAAATTTATTAAAATTTATCTAAGAATTACCAAATGTTTACACATTATTTACCAAATATTTACCGAAAGAATATTTAAGGTTTACCTAATATTATCCAAGGTTTACCCAAAATTTACTAAATATTTAGCCAAAAGTTTACCAAAATAAATAACTTTAATTAAGTTAATTAAATACAAATTTACATATTTTCTTTAGCAATTAAGATTTACCAAATGTTTACTTTGGTAATTAAATATAATTTTATATATTTATTTTTCTAATTAAATTAATTAAATAATTATTAAAATAAATAAATGCATGTATGAAAATAAATGGTAGTCATATAAATTAATTAAATTATTTAATTCATATTTAAAAATAGAAAAATATCATTTTCTTTTTCAATTAAATGAAAAAAATGTAATAATACACAGTAATTTTTACATTTTGAAAAAAAAATCGTAAAAAATAAAAATACTGAAATAGCCTCAGTAAATTTGTAAATACGGTGTAAAAATTTTCTTTCAACCTGTTCAAAAAGCCCAATTAAAAAAAAACCCTCCAAGTTTTGTACACCAACCATTGTCCAGATGAACTAGAAATGCATACTACATGGGCCAAGGCCTGGCCTTTGTATGTAATGTTGCTATGCATGTAATGTAAGGTTCATGATGCAAGATAATCTAATAAGACAATATTATATAGAAATTTTTTCATAAATATAAAAAAATAATAATAATAATTACAATTTTATGTTTCATTAATATTTTTTTCAATTTTACCGAAAAATGCTTTCAACAATTACAACAGTATCTAAATCTCAAAATTACTCCAAAATATTCCTAGACGGTATATGTTTGACACACTTTCGGTATATTTTAGTTCAATTTTCACCCAAAATCAATAAAAAAAACAAAAACAATTAAATCATTAAAGAAAAAGAATAATAGAATTCAATCGAAATTCAAAATATTGCAAAATATCAAATAAACAGTTTTGTATACTTTTCGGAATACTTTAAGTATATTTTAGAGATATCTTAAGTATACATCAGGAATTCCTTAGAAGTACCTCAATAACATTTTAGGTACATATTGGAGATACTTTGGATACATCTTGGAAAGTTTTGAGGAATTCCCTTAGAAAAATTCTCTTGAAATATCTTTGTATATACCCAGTGAATACTCGGTATACATTTGAAAATTTTATAAGAATATTCCGGATATAATTTGGAGATACTTTGAAGGTTTAATTACACTCATTATTATTGAATTTTGTATTACTTGTATCTAAATTATAATTTTTTGTTTAGTAATACTAAAATCATTGAATTTTATAAATTATTGAAAAAAAGTCATCGTTGGCTAATTTTAACGAGTTATCATTTGAAAATCTCATTTTTCATGGTTTGTTAGATTATAATCGTATCACAATTTCACCACTAATTACCTTTAACCACATTTCTTGACAAAGTGTAAAAAAATGTGGCTGAAGGTAACTAATGGTGGTACTGTAATACCATTATCAGCGATAATTTTTTTGCAATTCGTTAAGAAATATGACCAAAAGTAACTAATGATAGATTTATGATACTATTATAATCCAATAAATTTACAAAAAATGAGATTTTTGGCTGACAACTTGTCAAAATTGGTCTGTAATAATTTTTCTGTAACAATTTATAAAATTCAGTGATTTTAGTATTACAAAATAAATTTTTGTAATTTAAATACAAATAATATAAAGTTTAATGAATATAGATGTAATTAACTCATATTTTGAATATATATTAAAAACTTTTTAAGAATTCCCAAGACAAAAAGAAATCAGCGTCGATAATAATTAGGTGAGAGAAAAGTCATGAAAAATCAATGTCAGTAAAGATCTCAATGCTCCATGAAAATTAAACCAAAGGTTTGAAGAATTGAAGAAAGGAATAAAGAAAAAAAAAAAAAGAATTCGAGGATCCAATTAAAATTATTGAAATTGAAAAGAAAAAATAGCATTAAAGTGAACCATAAGCCACATTGTGAAAGTTGATGAATTGATAATGATGACAGTGCAAAAAGGAATTTTTTCACTGAATTGACAATTGGAAATCGTAAAACCATAAAAATTAATCAAATGATGGCTAAGGTCAACACTTCCAATTCTCTTTCTTTCTTCCACTCTTTTACACCAACCTAAGGTTACCACTTCTGCTTTTAATTGGGATTCTCTTCAAAGAATTGTCGCCAGATTGAAACAAATTTTCAATTCAAATATTTTTTATATTTTGAAATCCAAAAAGATAACGGCATTAGTGATGATTAGAAAAGAGAAAAGCTACGAAGAATCGGTGCTGAAGAAGATCCCAGTGCTCTTTGAAGGTTAAGCTAGAGGTTTGAAGAATCGATGAAAGGAATGAAGGAAAAAAAATAGATAAAATTTAAAAAATAGGTATAAATGAAAATAAATTTAGTAAAACATACAAAAATACTGGTAATTTTGTAAAAAAAAAAAAAGTTAAATTTGAGTAATTAGTGTAAAATTTTCTATTATATATGGGTTTTTTTTTTCGGACAGAAAGTTAATTGAAATCAAAGGCTAAAAAAATTAAAAATTTAACTATCTCATGTACAAGAAAATTTTAATTTCCACGCTTTAATTTATATATAGGAACTATCTTTATTTTGATTTGACCTTTAAAGATTTATTTGATATTGCTTTTGAAAAAAAAAGTAATGTTTTTATAAAATTTTGTATTTTTATTTTTTTATTTTTAAAAACTATTTTTAAATAAAAATAAGTAAAAATATATTTTTTCTAAAAATATATTTAAAAAAAACAATTTATTAAAAATTAAAAAAATTAATCAATTAAACAAAAAAATTTAAAAATATATTTTTAGAACACCCAATAGTAAATAGATGTCACTAAAATCATGTCGTCAATAATGCAGGTTCCTTTTTTAAAAAAAGAATTAGTATTCAGAGTGAGTTGGATAGAATTTTAAAAGACAATAAAATATTATATTAAAAATTTTAATATAATTATATATTTAAAACTCGAATTTGAGATATCTAGTTAAAAAAAAATTCTTAAGTAAATTATAGTTATCATATCATCCATAAATTAATTCAATTATTAAATAACATGTATTATATTGTATTTATTTCAATAAATGATAATAAAATAATTAAATTCATATCAATAATTGATTGATTCAGTATATAGATGATATGATAGACATAATTTACCTAATAAATCCTCCCAATTAACTTTTACGGGGCAACACAAGTCCTATAAATTATAAACGTTGTTGAACTTTTGTTGGCTTGAAGAGTTGTTGAGCGTGGAACATAACTCGAGATGGCTGGTTTAAAATGTACAGACATTTCTGTCCTCAATAAAATGTACATTACCAAATTATGATATAAAGTTATAAACGCATATCTCCAATCCAAACACTTCCTCTCTGGGAGAATCTCTCGCTTTTATTGACTCCTGTAAAGTTATAATCTTTCCGCTTCCTTTCTAACCAAATTCTCGAATTTTCTTCAAGAGATACGGGGGGAGGAAAACATTGAAGAGTTCAACGAGAAACACCACTATCAGAGGCTTATTTCTCTGTAGTTGATACGGTTTCCAGTTCAAAATAAGGTACAATTTTCTTCTGTTATGTTTTTGCTGAAAAATTCGACACGGGTTATTGTTATTTAGGTGGATTTTCTTATTTTCATATTTGATATTCAAGGCCAATCTTTTGAGTAGCAATGGGTTTTTTCATTTTATGGCATGCGGTTGTATATTGTTTTTTTTAACTGTTGTAGATGTGGTGAATAACAAAGAACATGGAAACAAGCAAATTGAAGATAACAAAGAACATGGAAATAAGCAAATTGAAGTTATCATCAAGTTAAATATTGGAGATGTTTATTATTTATTGATTGGTTGATGCGATAAATAATTGCTTCGAGTAATTTCTTGAACTTAATTCGTGAGTTTCTTCTCACAAACTTCTTGGATTGACAACTAATTCAACCTTCTCTGCGGTTTTATGGAAATGGTTTTATGGAAATTCTAAGGAAAGGAGAAGAATTTGTGTAGATTATGGTGTTGAATTTGAATGTTGGAATTATGAACGCTGATATTATGAAAAATGGGAAATGGGGTTTATAGCTTGTTATATCTTGCAATTAACTTAGAGCCCCACAATTGACCTAACAAGAAAACAGAAACCCTACTTCTACACTCCTCACTAACTTAGTTGCTACATATGCTTGAGCAAATTTTATGGTTAATTTGAGCATAATATTTTGGTCGATCAGCGGTTGCTAACTTTAGTTTAATAGTCTAGTTCATCTGATTGAGTAAAATGCTTTTAGTTCTTGCCTTGTAAGTTAGGTAACAATCATGTTTTAACTTGTGATGTTTGCGACTTGTGTCTCACATGCTTTGACAGTATATGTTCCAATTTGTGCAGGATAGTAGTTGAGAAGGCAATGGTTGTCCTGAGAGGAAACAATGGAGAATAATAAAAGCAATTCACATTCCCATGAAAATGGGCATTTGGGAGGTTCAAATAACTCCAGCAAAGAGACTTCCACTGAGAAAGATGTTTTTGTTAACCATGGTATATCTCTTCAGTTAACTTTGCAATACTCTAAAGCTGCTTGTCTATGTTAGGAAATCCAAAAATTTCCAACCTGAACCATTATTATGTCTTTCTTGCTACTAATTATGTATTAATCAATGTTTCTAATGTTTTCAAACAATTGTGAGAATACGAAATTTCCTGCTCTTGGTCAAACTTTCATCAAATACTGCTTCTCTGTTCTAGGGAAGTTGGAACTGAGTATAATTAACACAATAACATCTAAAGTTTGAGTCTTGAGAGACGGCCAAAAGTGATTGGGGATCTGACTTCTTATTTCAAGCAAGAAAACTTGAAGATTTTATTCTGAGGTTTTCGGCTATATATTGCAGGAGTGGTTCTCCTGTGGCATATAAATCTGTGATGAAGTTGAAACTTGTATTTACTTTTCACTCATAATAATTTTGATGATATTAACAAATATCATAAGGCTGCACAATAATATGCACTTTTTTAGTTACAAAAGTTGGGTAAGGCATTAAAGGAAATGGTGATAGTATGGATTTCTAGTTGGCTTTGCTCAAGAATGAGAGTCAATGCACTCTTGATGAGGGTCTTACTGCCTATGTAAAGGAAGTCACCGTGGGTTTAATTAAGCGGCTGCTAAAGAGTCCCTGGACCACCACCCCCTCTCTCTCAAAGTGTCAAAGCATTGTTTTTCAAATATGAGATTGCTGAAAGATTGTCATGTCATTGACATTTTGATACTTGTAATCTAGAATTCCTTGCACGCAGTCCTTGGAGATAATGTGTATGACTTATGATGCAGCTGAGATTTCTTGGCATGAGACACGAAAACAATGGATTGGTGATCCTTCTCAAAAGTTGCAGAGAATACCTCGAGAGTCAATTATGAGGTTTTTATTTCTTTTCTATCATGCATTAATTCCTGCTGCTTCTAACTGAGACTTTCCTGTTGCTTATTGTTGACCTGCTTTAGATTTTGCTTTAAAGGAATTTTATTAATAAGAAATTTTCTTTTCCATGCTCTTTAGTAGCAAATGCACTGATGGAAAGCGTGAACCATGCCTGTCATATTCACTTTTAGTCCACATAATGAAATTTTAGGTGATCTTTTGCCTAGGTGGGGAAACAGAGGGGTCCATTAGTTGAAGGAGTTCTGATGCGATAAGCTTATAAATCTTATATTTGAAACAATGAGATCTCCAGGAAGAGGCATATGGCAATGTCTTTGATCTTCTCCACAAAGTTTTTTTAAAGACAATACGTGGTATAATTAATGTTGTCTTTGGGTTGCTTAATGTGATTATATATATATATATATATATATATATATATTCTGTTAAAGGTGACATGTTCATAAGTTGCTATGGAGGCTTATGGCCAATGTGCTCAGTGTATACCCTTTTGTCCTCTTCTGTTCCAACAGAAATGTAACCATGAAAACTCCGTTTGCAGCTGGACCACTACATATGAGGAGCTGCTTTGCTCAACTGAACCTTTTCAACAGCCGATACCCTTAGCTGTAAGTTTTCTTGAACATCTCTCCATGATTCCACTTTTCTGGGCCTATATTGATGGGCTTGTTTTCATTGATTTGCAGGAGATGGTGGACTTCTTAGTTGACATATGGCATGAGGAAGGCCTTTATGACTAGACTGTTGAAAAGTAGTCCTGCAGATTGATGAAAGATTGTGCAAACTCGTAGGTTGTTTATTACTCTGAAATTGGTTAAGTGGTATATAATTGATTCTCTTGTTCTTGATTTTCTGAACAAGAGTTGAACTGTAAAATGCATCTGAGTCGAGAATGTTAGCTTCTGCTATTACTAACATACTTATATTAACTAAATTTCTAAAGTGCAACTTCTTTATTATCTATGGCTTGACTTTTTACCTTGCTGGTGAATTTTTCCTGTGGCAATGGTTGGAGATGCCTCAGTTTATTGTTTATTCAGTAGGTTACTAGGTTGATTCCATCCATAATGAAACTAAACGAGAGTTATTCATCGCATATGTGATCCGCTTTTCTTCGATTGAGCAATTTGTTATTCATTGCAGAATACTGCCTGTTTGAAAGGCAGCAGTGACTATATGCTCTGTTTCTCTTTAGGCCAAACTTAGTACAAAATGGAAAGAAGAAAGAGAGAGAAGGAAAATGTGCTCTGTTATTCGAAATTTACCAAATCCAATTGGTCCTACCGTATGAAAGCTCATAAAAAATATTTAATATCTGAACCTAAAATCAACTGATTAAATCCAAATTTGACAGTGCTATAGAAGGCAACAGACGCTAATATATAGGGTCATGAAAGACATGTTTTCGTTCTGAATGAACTGGTTAAAAAAAAAAAAAGATTTCTTGTGTACATCGCCATAAAACAACATGGAAATTTACTGCAATTTTCGATGAACCTTCAATATCGTATGTGGCTGACAACTTCCCATCTATAAAAGTGGAAAATGATATTGATCATTTACAGCAATACAAACAGTAAAATTGAGAGTTTTGGAAATTGAAGCAGAATGGATAAAGATGAGGACTTAATATATGGTGAATATTTAAGGTCAACAACAGGTGGACTTCTGGTGATGGCGTCCATTGTTGCTACTGTAAGCTTCCAGATGACCATCAGCCCACCAGGCGGTTTCTGGCAAGACGACTCATACCCTACTGCAACTTCCAACATGACGGCCACTGGTCATATTCCTGGCAATGCAATCCTATATGATTTTGATGATTTACTTGTTTTATATTAACAACACAGTGGAGCTGTGAGTTCAGTTTTACTCAGTTTAACCACTGAAACATATACTCATTTGTAGACCTGTTCATGGGCTGAATTAATTGCTTTATTTAAAGAATAATTATGCTTAATTTCCTTGTCGAGCTAATATATAAAAATGGGAGTCTATCTTAACATTTTTCCTTTTTATTAATTAATCAGATGCTGATAAATTATGATGAGGTGTTTGCCAACATCAATAGAAAAGGCTATGTTACTTGTAATAGTATATAATTGATTTTTCTTTTCCCATTATTATGACAGTCTGACTCAGCTTGACAGCTTATTCCATATGCAAACTACTGCAAGATTACAAATTGTTTCGCTATTGACGGTACTTATATGTTCAGGGAGAGGATCAGAAATTTTTATTCGGGGGTCGGGTCAAGTACAGATTATTGAACATGGTTTTTCTTTCTTAGATACAAAGCCAACTATATATGGTGAGAATTGGCCACACTTCAATGGAATTGAAGGTTGACTAAAAATTTCCACTGTTTTGCTTGTGTCAGCCTGATGAATAATACAAGTCCACCTGATTAATACATTGACAGGTTTTTTTTTTTTTCCTTTTTGGCCGTTCAACCAACTAGCAAACGAGAATTGGTATCCTGAGAATTGTTTGGTATTATACACAAGGAATGAACTCCAAAATTTTACATACTGACAGAAAACGAAATAGTGATAAGTGCGTTCAGCTTCAGGAAGAAAATGGCCAAGAGTTTGGCCTTACACATACTTTCAGGCCGATGGTTGGTGGTATTTGCCTCACTTCTGATCATGTCTGTCAACGGCACAAGTTATATGTATGGTCTATACTCCGGCGAGATCAAATCATCTTTAGGCTATGATCAAACTACCCTCAATACTCTAAGCTTCTTCAAGGACTTGGGTGGCAATCTTGGAGTTTCAGCAGGTCTTGTCTATGAAGTAACGCCTCCTTGGGTGTGTATAGCCATCGGTGCAGCCATGAACTTCTCTGCCTATTTTATGATATGGGTAGCAGTCACTGGCCGCATAGCCAAACCCCATGTGTGGCAAATGTGTATGTATATGTGCCTGGCAACAAATTCTGCATCCTATCCTAACACTGCAGCTTTAGTAACATCAGTCAGGAATTTTCCTGAAACCCGAGGAAGCGTTATTGGACTCCTGAAAGGACTTATTGGTCTTAGTGGAGCAATCTTAACTCAAATTTATCATGCTTTCTATGGAAATGACACCAAGGCTCTTATCTTGCTAATTGCTTGGCTTCCTGCCATTGTTCCCCTGTCATTTCTTCGAACAGTTAGTGTCAGGAAAATTGTTCGACAAGATCAGGAGCTTAAAGTTTTCTATAGATTCCTCTACATTTCGCTCTGCCTCGCTGGGTTTATCATGATAATTATTATCATCCAGAACAAACTCAATTTTAGTAGACCTGAATACGTTGGCAGTGCTTCTGTGGTTCTTCTCCTGCTGCTTTTTCCACCACTAGCAATTGTCATTAAAGAAGAATTTAATATCTGGAGAAGCAAGCAACAAGCCCTTAACAGCCTTTCTCAATTGAATGTTTCAGCTGAACATCCATCAGAAATCATACAGACATCACCACCATCACCACTTTCGTGCTTTAAGAACATATTCAGGCAGCCGGAGAGAGGTGAGGACTACACAATACTGCAAGCAATTTTCAGCATTGACATGCTAATTATATTCATTTCAACGACCTGTGGCGTTGGCGGGGCATTGGCAGCAATTGACAATCTGGGTCAAATTTCTTATTCATTAGGCTACAAAAATCACAACATAGCCACATTCATATCCCTAGTGAGCGTATGGAATTTCCTTGGCAGAGTGCTAGCAGGTTTTGCCTCAGAAATATTCCTGACAAAGTACAAATTCCCTCGTCCTTTATTGCTCACATTTGTTATTCTCTTCTCTTGTATTGGCCATGTTTTAATTGCCTTTGGGGTGCCTAATTCTCTCTACATCTCATCAATAATTCTTGGGTTCTGCCTTGGTGCACAATTGCCATTAGTTTCTGCCATTATATCCGAAATCTTTGGGCTTAAACATTTCTCTACTTTATACAGTGTTGGGTCAGTTTCAAGCCCAGTTGGGTCTTACATTTTCAATGTGAAAGTAGCTGGGCATTCATATGATAAAGAGGCCTTGAAGCAAATGGAAGCTATGGGTCTCAAAAGAGAACCAGGGAAAGAGTTGGTCTGCAATGGGGTGAAATGTTTCAGGCTGGCTTTTGGTATAATTACAGTGGCAACTTTTTTGGGTTTTCTTGTTTCAAATATTTTAGTTTACAGGACAAGAAAGTTCTACAAGAGTGATATTTACCAGAAGTTCAGGGCGGAGATTGATGAAGTATCTGTAAGAACAGAAATCATTCAATTGGATGAGGCTGGAACTGCCACTAAATCACCATCCACCAACATTAACGGTGAAATAATTTTGAGTCCCTTGACTCATGTGGTGGAGGTGAGCGCTGATGGGCCTGTAGCAGTGGGGAGTGGCGAGGAGATTGCTAAAAGTGAGGCCAGCGGCAGCGGTTTTGGAGTGACTGAATTTTGAAATGGAAATTTTTCATAAATACAACAAAAAAAAAAAGTGAAATAATTACAATTTTACCTTTCATCAATATTTTTTTCAATTTTACTAAAAAATACAATTACATCAGCACTTTATGTGTATTTTGAGTATATTCCGGGTATACCTTGAGTTTAAAGTACTTAGAAGAACATAAAATAATCTTTGGTATACCTTAATTATATTTTGGATATATCTTTGGGATACCTTGGACTTAAAATAGCTATGTGAACAAAGTTTATAAAATCCAGTATACCTTGAGTATATCATGAGGATACTTTGGCCTAAAATAATTGTGAACAAAGGTTATAAAGTTCGGTATATTTTAGAAATATTTTTAGCATATTTTGGAGATATCTTGGGCCTAAAACAGTTTTGAACAAAAGTTATAAAATCTAGTATACCTTGAGCATACCTTGAGTATATTTTAAGATACCTTGGCCTAAAACAGTTGTAAACAAATGCTATTAAGTCTGGTATACTTTGAATATATTTTGAGTATATTTTGAGAATACTTTGGTGTTGAATTGTCAAAATTTAAAAAAAAATTGAAGAAAAATAGATATAACTACAATAATTAATAAAGGATTGAAGACAAATGAAATTAAATCAATAATGGATGCGTTTCTTCGACCAACTGTTGGCGGCTCATTTATTCCAATCAGATTGACAAACAAGTTAGAAGAAATTTCTTTACAACGGAAAATCACGATTTGCATCAAGAATGGGCTCTTTGAAAGAAGACAAAGTTTGTATAATTCAGGTCTTATATTCACGCAAACCATTATCTTTCTTTGCCTTGGAATGAATCTTTTTTTCAATGGCTCAGTTAGCTAACCTTCCATGAGTTTCCTTTCCCAACGTCACTTCCCAAACCAAAAATAAATAAATTCTGAAAACAAATTATTTCTCATCCGTAAGGATGGGATCCCTCTACTTCACGTTTTTGGCTTCTAAAAACGTTTTTCTTTCTGTGAGATATAGTATTTTCTCTCCTTTGTCATCGATCTGTAGTGGCTTTCGAAGTTCTTTTAATTCTCAGATTTTTTAGAGAATAGCCGAGGCACATCAGGATATAGTGAAGACGAAGATGGCGGCGGCGAAATTGAAAAGATTTTCAGAAAGATAGAATTGCAGCTGCAATGGAGATGAAATTAAAATTTTTTTTGGTAAGATTGAAAAAAGAAAATTTAGGATACATTTGTGAAATAAAAAGATGTGCTCCGCGAAATTTCTTCTTTTGAAATTGGGCTATTTGGCCTTTTACAATTGGAAATTTTACAGAAATACCGTCAATTGGATATTGATTTACATTTCCATCAGCATTCAAAGTTTTTTTCAATTTTAGTGAAAATAATTTTCTAAAATTACAACATTATCTAAATCTCAAAATCACCCAAAAATATATTCATACAGTATATATTCGGCATACATTAAGCATATTTTGGTTCATTTTTCACCAATTAAAAAAAAATCAAAACACAAAGAATTAATTATTAAAAAAAATAATAGAATTAAATCAAAATTCAAAATACCACAAAATTCTCAAACAAAAACAGTTTGGTATACCTTTGGAAATTCCATGTAAATACCTTATATATACTTTGGGGATACATTGAGCTTAAAACAATTATGAACAAAGGTTATAAAATCTAGTATACCTTGGACATATCTTGGGGATATCTTTGACTTAAAACAGTTGTAAATAAATGCTATAAAATTCGGTATACCTCAGGCATACTTTGGGTATATCATGGGATACTTTTGGTCTAAATCAGTTATGAACAAAGGCTATATAAAGTCCAGTATACCTTGAGTATATCTTGAAAATACCTTTAGCCTAAAACAGTTGTGAACAAAAAGCTATAAAGTCCGGTATATCTCAGATATACCTTGGGTATATATTAGAGATACTTTGATATACATTTGAAAATTATACGAGAATATATGTCGTATATTTTGGGCATACTTTGGGTATAACTTAGAGATATCTTAGTGATTTTCATAAAAAAAAAAATCAAAAAAGAAATTCAATAATACAGCAACAAAACTCAAAAAAAAAAATAAAAAAACTCAATATCAAAGCTTCTTCCTAGACAACCTGATGAACTCATCGAACTTAGAGCGAAAGCCAAAGCTTAAAAATAACTGCAGCATCATCATGAATCTCACTGATAATTTTTCTCTTCTTTGTAGAAACAAAACAGAAGAGGACAACGAGATCGAAGAAGATGAAATAGGAAATAGAATTACTATTAGATTTGAGGCAGATAGCATGGAAACGAGATCAGAGAATATGAGATCGAATTAAGAACTAAAAAATCTACGATAATGGATCTCATATAAGACGAATAAAATGAACATTTCAATAAAAATGAAAAATTTTAATACTGATAAAAAAAAAAAAAGCTAAAGGTAAATATAAAAAAAATATTTCAATTTCGGTAAATGATAAAATTTTCTGTTTGCGATTCGGCTGTTGGCCTTTTAGGATTGAGATGAGCCTTGTTTAGTGAACCCAATTATAACCACGTTCACGTGTATATAAAGAAAGTAAATAACATCCTTATCTTCTTCTTCTTTTTTTTTTTAATTATTTTTATATTTATTTAGCTCAATTAATTACTTTTAATTAATAAAGAACAAAGTTAAGACGATTGTAAACACAAACCTATAAAAGTTTTTTTTTAATGCAATAATTGCATTGCAAATATTATTTCTCCCCATTTTGGTATTTATTTTTAGAATTTTTATAAAAATACTAAAAAATACTTAAATATTTAAAAAAATATATGTACTAAAATTTTTTTTTAAAAATGCCAAAGTTGCTTAAAAAAATATCTAAAAATATTATAAAAATATCAAAATTTAATATTTACCAAAAATTTACATGATATTTATCCAATATTTAGTAAAAAAATTAATGAAAATTGAAGTTATCTAAAATTTTATCCAAAATTTATTTAAGATTTACTCAATATTTATCTAAAGTTTACTAGAAAATTAATAAAAATTGAAATTATTCAAAATTTATTTAAGGTTTACTCAATATCTATCCACGATACTTATCCAAGGTTTATTAGAAAACTTTGCCCAATATTTATTTAAGATATATCCAATATTTACCAGAAAATTAATAAAAATTGAAATTATCTAAGATTTACCCAAAATTTACTCAAGATATACCTAATATTTACAAAAAAAAATTAATAAAAGTTGAATTTACTCAATTTTTACCCAATATCAACACAATTTTTATTCAAAATTTATCAGAAAATTAATAAAAGTTGAAATTACTTAAAATTTACTCAAAATTTACCAGAAATCTACATAAGATATACTAGCGATTTACCTAAAATTTACCCAATAAATAAAAATTTCTCATACAATACAATCATCAATTAACATTCCCCATTAAACAAGTTCATATATTTTCATAAAATACAATTAAAAAAAATAAAATCTCAAAATCAAAAATCAATTATAATTTATTATACAATACCGAGACAAAGTTGAAAAATAAGATTCTGAATGACATTTTTTTTTTCTTGAAAGAGAATCCATGGAAGAAATTTTAGAAGAATGGTTGAAAACGCAAAAGAAAGAACTTCCCTTTTAAACTTCCTTACTTTCTTAGGCTTAGTAATTCATGGACAAAGAATAGGCTGCCATTATTGTTTCATACTTTTCTAATTTATCAAAATATTATAGGAAGATGCAGGCAAAAAGTATTTTACAAGCTAACCTTCGTGTCAATGTCATCTAACTGAAAGTTAACACTATAATTAGTGGTTTTATGATTGGAGAGAAGGAAAAGGATGGAAATGAAGAAAATATAAAAATTAGAAGAAAAAGAAAAAGAGAAAGGAAATATAATTCTTTATGGAAGCAGTGTTTCAGTATTGGGCGTTAAGAAGTGTAGTGTCCTGCAAATTTTTTTTCTTTTTTTAAGTGTCCTACTGCTGCTAATAGCGGAAAGAGGGTTTCCATCGGAGGAAAAAATGAAAACAAAAAATAAAAGGCGTAAATTGAAAATACATTTAATAAAAATAAAAAAAGAATAAGTTAAAATTTATTAAATGGTGTAAAATTCACCTTATTTTCCTTAATTATCCCTACAGTACTCACTTCTCTCATGTTATCTTCTTTTCTCTCTCTGCCTCTTATCATCATTCTCTTTGATTTTCTCTCTCTCTGTCCCCGGGGTTAATCTCCGCCGTCCGATCACTTGGTCAGCATTCCGGCGATCGGTTTCAAATGACTCGCTGTTTGGATTCGCTTAGGTTGAGATTCTTCTGCGGTTCGTTTCAAAATTTGGTAAAATACGTTTCTAATTGTTATCTTAGATCCATTTGCTTATGATTTCTTATGGCTGGATCAGTCATTTGATTTGATCCACTCCCTCCGATGTGGTTATTTTTCTATTTATGCCGATCCGTTGCAATTCCATATAGCACCACCCACTGGATCATATTCACCACCCCATTCCGTTCTATTAATTAGGGCTGGGGTTTGTTTTTCCCTGAGAAATGTTGAAGAAAATCATTAAAGGTGGGCACAAAAAGCCCTCCAAATCTGACGGTAATGATTTCGGGTTCGGGACTCCGGGTACGCGAAACCCTGGGTCAGGACCTGTACCGGATGTAGTGGTTAACCATGCATCTCGGGCTGCCCCTGGCCCATTAAGTTCTCAGCCCGCGCCAGCAGTTGTGGCTCCGCCGCCGATGAATTCGGTGGAGCCTCTCCCCCTGTTCCGGGATGTGCCTGTATCTGAGCGACAAAACCTGTTTCTGCGGAAGCTTCAGGTCTGTTGCTTTCAATTGGATTTCAGCGATACTTTAAAAATGGTCCGGGAGAAGGAAATCAAGAGACAAACGCTTTTGGAATTGGTGGATTTTATTCAATCGGGATCGGGAAAAATCACAGAGACCTGTCAGGAGGAAATGATTAGTATGGTTTCCGTGAATATATTCCGCTGCTTGCCTCCTGCTTCTCATGAGAATACTGGGCAAGAAGCTGCTGATCCTGAAGAAGAGGAGCCTTATTTGGAACCCTCATGGCCCCATTTGCAGCTTGTCTATGAGCTTCTCTTAAGATATGTTGTGTCATCAGATACGGACACTAAGGTGGCCAAGAGGTATATTGATCATTCCTTTGTATTGAAGCTGCTTGATTTGTTTGATTCTGAGGATCCGCGAGAAAGGGAGTATCTAAAGACCATTCTTCATAGGATTTATGGCAAGTTCATGGTGCATCGTCCATTTATTAGGAAGGCAATAAATAATATATTCTATCGGTTTATATATGAGACTGAAAGGCATAGTGGGGTAGGAGAACTTTTGGAGATTCTGGGGAGTATTATAAATGGTTTTGCACTGCCTATGAAAGAGGAGCACAAGCTATTTCTTGTAAGGGCGCTAATACCACTGCATAAACCAAAACCAGTTTCTGTGTACCATCAGCAGCTGTCTTATTGTATTGTCCAGTTTGTTGAAAAAGATTACAAGCTTGCAGATACGGTTATAAGGGGTTTGTTGAAGTATTGGCCTTTGACTAATTGTCAGAAAGAAGTTCTCTTTCTTGGAGAACTTGAAGAAGTGCTAGAGGCAACACAGGCAGCAGAGTTTCAGCGCATCACGGTTCCTCTTTTCAGACAAATTGCTCGCTGCCTTACTAGCTCCCATTTCCAGGTTTGTGAATGTTACCTCTCTTTCAACAGCTATGCTTTCAAATACATAATTTGGCATGCTAGAAATTTAGGGAATTTGGTTTGGAAGGTGCCTCAAGAATTGTTTATGCATCATTGGAAATCCAGAAAAGATATATTTTTTTTTAAAAAACAAATAAGTGTTGAAGATTTTCACCCATTGTATTTATGTTTATGTATTTCTCAATTATTTGTTTCTTCTTATATGCCATATTTGCTCACTTCTTAATTCCTGCCTTAATTTCACATTACCTTATTGCTGCTAATTATTACTGAAGTATGTTGAATTTATTTTGTTACAATATTCACAATTTTTTGTTAACTGCAACCTTTCTAATATTATGGATTTGGTAATTCATTCTTGTCTTCTCGTCATTCAAATGCTATGAATTTACTTGGCTTGACATCCTTTTTGAGATTTGGATGAAAAAAGTTTTACTTAATATTTTCCTTCGGAAGTAAAATTTTCCAATGGTAGTTATCTCCTTTTTTGATGGCTTCTTTAACTTACCTAGGATTTGGTTTTGTGTTTTTGTTGGTTACTCTTACCATCAATGTGGAATGATCCAAAACTGCAGAGTAGATAAATATAATGAGAAATGCTGCAAACACTTTCTCATTCACTTTATCATACACTTCCATTGTAAAAATGACGTGTATTTTCACTTACTAATACCATTATTTTTATAATAAAGTCTAGTAATTTATATATAAAAAAAAAGAGGACACATGTTCATTTTGAATTGGATGTGTATGGTAGAAAGTGTATATGGAAGTGTTTAGCATTCCTCAATTATGATTGGTTTATTAGTGACTCCCAACGGATGAGGACGTTTCATTTATTTTCATATGCTATCTAAATATAAACTAATTTATTAATTTGTTGTTTTGTATCTGCTTGTTGTCCAAATAATCACCAAGAAAAGGGAAGGGAAAAGAGGGGAGGGGGGGAAAGGGAGGGAGAGGGGATGAATTAGGGGCTATTAAAATTTAAAATTTGTGGCTAAGGTCAACACTGCTGTCTAAAATGGCACCATTTTTTTTTGGGCACTCTAAATCTCGACTGCTTGCAGCTGACTGTGTTCATTATTTTTGTAACATTTCCTTTTGTTTTTGGCTTTAGCATGTTTGTTAGAGCTTTCACTCAAGCAATGCACCCCATGATTAAACTGTTAAATTTGATATAATAATGAACAAGATAAGCATTGAATACTTATTATTAGATCATCAATTGTTCCATCTCAGTCATATCGTAAATTAAAGATTTGCCCTGTAAGATGAATGCTTGTCAGCTTTGTTGATAAAAAATGGCAAATTTTTAAGGAAATTGATCATGTTTTCTTGATGAGTTCATGTGATTGCTTCTTAGTTTGTCTAAAGTTTTACTTTTACATACTTCCCCCCGCCAAATGTTCTGCTAAACTTAAACCTGCCTTTTCCAGAGCCTGTGATGCTCCTTCGTCAACAAAGTTTGGCCTTGTAATGATGTTGTTTAAGCTGTTCTTTGATGTTGTTGTAAAACAATGATGAATTGCTTCTTTCGGGGCTTCCCTGTTGTAAGAATCATGATAAGTTTGCAATTTCCGAATGTCTTCATCCTTAGCTATATGCAGTCTTCTTTAGAGAACATGATGAGGTATAGGAATCCACTTATTTAACGTGAGTTCATTGTGTTGCAGGTTGCAGAAAGGGCTCTGTTTTTATGGAACAATGAACACATTGTGAGCTTAATTGCCCAGAATCGTGGTGTCATTCTACCAATTATATTCGAGGCTTTGGAGAAGAATATCCAGAGTCACTGGAACCAGGCAGTCCATGGACTCACAGTTAACGTTCGAAAAATGTTCTTGGAAATGGATACCGAGCTGTTTGAAGAGTGTCAGAGGCAGTATACCGAGAAAGAGTCAAAGTCCAAGGAGGTGGAGGAGCAGCGGGAAATGACATGGAAGAAATTGGCCGATGTTGCGGCGGAAAGAGGAGGAGAGGAAATGGTAACAGTTTAACTGATTTCCGAGAGTTGGATGGAAATGGATACCCCATTTTGTTGCTATTCTTTTTGCAAATTTTTCTTTTCTCTTTTGTTTCTCCTTTTATTGTTATTATTTGTTACATCTCAATCCAATCCTTAAAGATATCAGAAATAGCAGCCATAAATGTAATTTACAGTGTATTGAATTTGTTAGTAATATGCTGCACGTGCAGAATGATGCATCTACTTTTTCATTGTCAGGCACTCTTTATTATATTATAAATAATTTATTTTTATTTTTATATATTTTAAAAACTGTGTACATTTTAATAATATTTTTATTTTTTTTAATTTTAATTTTTTATTAATAAAATTATATATAAAAAAGAGAATAAAAAATAAGAAAAAGAAAGAAATAAAAAATAAAAATTAATAAAAAGGTATTTATGGAGTCAGTTTTACTCTATTTATTTGAAGAGATAGTGAATTTTAAGAAGTAAAATAAGTAAGAAAAAAGATAGTGAAAATATTGTATATTATAAAATTTTTAAATATAAGTAAAGAGTAAAATAAAGAGGTTGTTGAGGGCTATTTAATTTGTTGGCAATTAGATTATGAGTGAAAAATATAAAATATAAAATGGGTTATTTTAAGAGTTGAAAAATATAAAGTTATTATATGTTATAATGTTTAATTCTATTATAAAAAATATTTTTTGTTAATAATTTAATATATATTAACACTATGTTATATGAAATAATAATAATAAAAGCTAAAACAATTAATTGAATTTAAAAGAAAAATGATTTTTGGTTTTTTAGAATTAAGGAGAGTTTTAAAAATAATATTAATTTATTAGGAGCATCTTGGAATAAAAAAAATTTAGCAACATTCATTCATTGATCAAATTTCATGTATTTTGGATTTTCCCACCTAATAGCTAGGAAATCAAATCTTTCAAAAAGAAATATTTTAGTAGATATGAGATTTTCTAAAATCTATAGATTTTAATATTTTTTAAATAACAAAATGATAAATTTGACATAAATTTATAAATTGTTCAAAATCACTTATTTTAAATTTTTCAATCAAAACATAGTTTTAGATTTTTATTATGAGAAAAGAAAAAAATATTTTTAGTAAATACATCAATCAAAAGATAATATATATATATATATATTAATTACAATTAGAATTGAAAGTGAAGTTATAGAAAATCAAATTTAGAGCATCTTTAATGATGTTATTTATTTAAAAAAGCATTTTAGAGCAAGTTTAAATATTGAGAGTGAAAATTTTTTTTACAAATCCAATATTTTTATTTTACTCTATCCCATAAAAATTAATATTTATTAAAAGAAAAAAATAAATTATTTTTTATTATAAAAAAATTAAAGTATTTTAAAGAAACACACTAATAAAAAAATACATGTATAAAAAGCTGAAATGCATTTATTATAATTGAAATAGAGAGTGAAATTTAAATTTGTGGATACAGAGAGTTAAACTTTTTTTTTTTTTAAATTTTAAAAATAAAAAGTCTATTAAAAACTTTTTTTATATAATAAATTTTTAAAATAAAAATATAATCCAAATAAAAATCAATTGGATATGCTTTTAATTAAAGACATTTTTACATAATTATTTTTTTAAATAAAAAAAACCCTATTGAAGATGATCTTATAAAAAATAAATGCAACTTTCTTTGAGGAATAAATAATCCTTACACTTTATATAAGCATACAAGAAATTTCTAAATAAAAAGAGAGGTGGAGTAAATAAAATAAAAAAGAGGTAATATTATTTTAATTTGGGCTCCATTCGATTAATTTTTTTTATTATACACAAATAAAATAAGAAAATTTTAAGGTAAATTGAATTTACTACGTCATTTGTAGAACAATTCAATTACATAATAACATGCATTTAATTGTTTTATTTTTATTGGTGGATATAAAGATAATAATAAAACAATAAAATATATATTATTGTATAATTGAATTAGTCTAATAGACCCAATATACCTAAAAATTTCTTAGCAAAATGTCAAATGTATTTTTTTATTTTAAAAAAAATTAATGTCGTCGATTTATATCAAAATATTAAATTTTTTATATTTTTTATATTGTATTTTTAAAATTAATAAAATTTCAAATTTATTAAAAAAATAAATAATAGTATTTTGGGTAATTTTTTTATTGACTAATTGAATATTTTATTTAAAAATAACAGAAATTTTTTTAATTATTAAAATTAAATATGGAAAATTAAGGTATTTTAAAAAATAAAGCCAAAATTGGAAAGCAGCAATTTATCC
Organism: Balakata baccata; assembly: GCA_949630135.1. Taxonomy (NCBI): domain Eukaryota; kingdom Viridiplantae; phylum Streptophyta; class Magnoliopsida; order Malpighiales; family Euphorbiaceae; genus Balakata; species Balakata baccata. The sequence goes on from CATIWF010026142.1 coordinate 113,733, forward strand.
ATTTTATCAAATAGGCAGTCTCTTGATCTATTATTTGCCAATCTATTCTAATTTCCTTCTGTCTTTCCTATCAGTAGCCAATCAATAATCATATATCAGTTATAGTGTCAATCACAAAACCCTAATACAAAGAAGAAGAAGAAGAAGAAGAAGAAGCGGTCATGTCTAAAAGGGGAGGAGGAACTCAGCTTCAAAAGGATGTTCCATGGAGAGCTTCATCCTCAAAACCCCTCCCTAAAATTCATCACTCTCCAGTTCTTCGCGTCTCCAATACTCCTTATTCTACCTACGCCCTTTCTGTCATGAAGGTCTCTCTCTCTCTCTTTATCTCTCTTATTTTTACATGTGAATTACTCCTTTTTAACTTTCCGATTTGTCCAGCACCCCAATCCTCTAAGTAGTGGTTTGGCTACTGAAGCGATCGTTGAAGCTGCAGGTCCTGACTGTATAGTTCCCGGACAGATTACTCCTCTTCGTTTACTCGGTGTTAAGGTGCTTTTGCTATCTCAATTACAAATTTTTCCTTTGGTGTCACTTTGCTGTCTTTGACTAGTTTAGCTCAAAAGTCATTTCAATTTTTTTTTTTGGTTAGGCTACATGTTCAATTCTCCATCTTCATTAAGCAATACTATAAATGGAATTGGACTTTAGGATTTCTAAAGGTCTAAACTTTGTAATTAATCAGGGGAAATTGAAGATACAATATTGTTTGATGCAAGTATTGCTATAGATGTGCTAAGAATGGATAACATGTTTGGCGGAATGGAACAAAATTGTAACTGAATGAGATTTTATTGAATAATGAAATGAATTTTTTGTTTCATTATATTCTTTTATGCGCTACAACGCTTCATAAACGGGCTTCTTGAAATCAACTTATGCACTAGTTTTTGGTCTCAAGTGTGCAAAACTCAAGGTTTTAAGTAAGAAGCTCCATTCAAAGGATTGTTATCATCTTTCTGTAAAGGCTGTATATTTGTGACTTACATGCATTTTATGTTTTGTGCAAGCTTCCCTTGAAAAAAAAAAGAAAAGAAAAAGCTTTTCTGTATTTTTATTTGTTTATTTTAGTTATTGCTGAAATAACTTGCTTAGGTTTGTCAACTTTTACATATTTCCGTTTTGTTATTATTGGTAACCTCATTATTTGATCTTTCTTTGTGGCTTGATAGGTGTGGCCTATAGATGTTGACCTAAGATTTATGGAACCGGTTGGACGAGAACTTAAGATGCTTGGAAAGGTAATGCTATCATTTTTAGTAAAACTTGGTTTTGGTACTAATGCGCTAGATTAGACTCCATCATATTGAAGCAGTATTCGTGGAACCTTCAATTTTTGCAATCCTAATTCCCATAAACACCACTAGATATGCATGTTGTAATAAATTGGTCGAAAGGACTCTTTCAGTTGTTGATCCTTCAACTTACTAGATTCAACCTTGTAATTTTGAAAAAGTATAATCTTTCTAGGGGGTCAACAGAAGGCTTGTTCAGCACGGTCTGACATTTTGATTCTGTAGTGATGTTCAAACCAACGGCATGTTCAGTTTAATCCAAAAATTTGATATTATGTTAGAAAGGAAGCAGAATAAAACTGATTTCAATATTAATATAACACGTTCACAATTTCTGGTTTAATACATACTGGAAAAAACTGAAACTGAAGTAATAGTGTAATATTTCAGTCTCTCACTGATGTGTCAATTCCAGATGTCTCAGCAAATTAAATTCCCACAAAGGGTAACTGGCTTGGTGTTTTCATTCCCATATTGTGTAGTTGTGGGATGAGGCTTGTAGCAACCTCATTCAGTTAGCCATTGCCTGGATTTTGAGAGAGGAATTTAACTGAATTTTTTGTCTGCTTGTAGCCTTGTATGCTTTGTTACGACCAGTAACCATTCTATATAGTTCAGTTAGTTAAGCACTGAATAGAAAGCATTGCACTAATTACGAAGATTACTATCTAAAAATATCAGTTACCTTTGTAACTAGCTAACTGCTAAGTCCACCTCATCATTACATGTTGTCAATCCTCTTTGGCTACTTATTCCTGCTATTATTGCTCAATTTGGCAATGATTGGCTGTTTCTTCCTCATTCTGCTTCTCTGCTGCTACTGCTTGATCTTCTGATTGCTGCAGCTTCAACAGACCATATTAAATGCTTTAATGACAATGTGAAATGCATTGTGAAAAAGTATTGGAAAATCCCATGGATGGGGTGAAATGCATTGTGAAAAAGTATTGGAAAATTCCATGATTGGACTGGTTTGATATGTTAAATAATGAGAAAAAAATCTTAAGAATAACTGTCTATGGATCTCATTAATTTTCTGTTCTCCCTGACATATATGATGTGTTGTCGAGTTAAATTTTTATTATACAAAGGAATTTGGTGTATTTAAAGAATAAATGTTAAAACTATAGAGCATGCAAATCTATGTTTCCGTTTCTGTCTTTGCATTCCTGATTTGAAATCTGTCCTATATGTAGTTCATGGATAATGCAGTCAACCTCATGAACAAGTCATTTATTGATCGGTAGGAGCTTGTGGGGTTTTTATTTATTGCTTGGCAGATTCAATTTTGAGATTTTCAAGTGCATAAGCCTTGTAAGGCAGAGAGACTGAATAAGATCTCCCATATCAATTTGTTCTTGTGCTGGTTCTCGCTTTAATAACAATAATATCAAAATGAGGAGGTAGAAGAGTTGCATGTTGACATTGGAGAAGTTTTGCTTCTTCATTGTTCTATTGGTTCTAAAGGTTTGTTCTTATTAATTGCTGTGACTTCGGATATCTTTCAGGTCTTTGTTAGTTTGTTTAATAGATATGATTCTTTGTTTGGTTTCATTTTCAAAACTTTGTTTGCGGGGTTGAGATTTCTTTAATCATAACTTTGTCAGGTATGTGTCAAAAACTTTGAATATGATGTTATTGCCCATATCAATAAACACTACCAATTATTATTATTATTATTATTTTGAGGAAAAACACTATCAATTATTACTCTTAAGCAGATTTTGCCTCCCCATAAGGAAAAAAAAAAAAAAAACTCAAAAATTTAAACAATTTTAACAAGGGAATTCTACACTGAACACCCGGTTCTTAAAATTTATCGTTGCATTCTGCTTTTTTTCGTTCTCATACTGATTGTTCTTTTTTTCTTTTCAAATATTAAATTTTCTATGTATTTATCATATTTTTTTATTTAATTGAGAAAGAAAATAATTTTTTTTATCTTTTAAATATGGATTAAGAATTTAATTAATTTGAATAACCATCAATTGTTTTTATATATGCATTTATTTATTTTTAATTATTGTTTAATTTACTTAATTACGGAAAAAAAAAAGTAAAATTTTGGATAAATCTTAATTACTAAAATAAATCTTGGTTAAACTTTAATTACCAGAAGAAATATGTAAATTTGTATTTAATTAATTTAATTAGTATTATTTATTTTGATAAATTTTTGGCCAAATATTGAATAAATTTTGAGTAAATTTTTGATAAGTTTCGGGTAAATCTTTGGTAATTCTTGAATAAATTTTGGTAAATTTTAAATAAATCTTGTGTAACTTTCATTAATTTTTTATTAAACATTTAGTATAATTTGAGTAAATTTTAAGTAAATTTTTGATAAATTTTTTGTAACTTCAATTTTTTTTAAATTTTGTAGTAAATATTGGATAACCATTGAGTAATTCTATGGTAAATTTTGGTAAATCTTGTGTAATTTGAATTTTTATTAATTTTTTTTATAAATACTGAGTAAATTTTAGATATAATTTGAGTAAATTTTAAGTAAATTTTTTTAAAAAAATTTTGTAACTTCAATTTTCTGATAAATTTAGAATTAATCGTTAAATTTTTTTGGTAAACACTGAATTTCAATATTTTTAGTGCTGATAATTTTGAAAAAAATTTTAATACTTTTTTTATTTAAAAAAAAAACAATAAGAACATATATTTTGGTAAATAGTTAAACGTTCTTTTCATTTTTTGTAAAAATCCCTTTTAATAACTCATTACAACACGAGTATATTTATAGCAGGTTATTAAATCTAGGCAATGGAGAGCGCAGTTAGCTTTGATCCAGGATGGGCCAAGCTTAACAGCTCTGCCTAATCGAGTCAGGCCCACTAGGCCTGGAAAGAATGGGTCATCGCTTTGCCTCCCCCCGAGTTTACAGCAAGTAACTAGCTCATTTCTGCTTTTCTACTCCTTTCTTACTATGTGATTTTACACTGAATATTTTTTTTTTTCAATTTTACTAGCATTTTTTCATGTTTTTATCCCAGCATTTTTATTTTTATCAATTTTTTTTTACAAATATAGAAATCACCGTATATTTTTTCAAACTTTTCGTTTAATTGAAAAGAAAATAATTGTTTTTATCTTTTAAATATGAATTAAAAATTTCATTAACTTTTATGACTACTACTTATTCTTATGCATAAATTTATTTACTTTTAATCACAGTTTAATTAATTTCATTAGCAAAAGAAATATAAAAATTTGTATTTAATTAATTTAATTACCAAAATAAATCTTGAATAAATATTAATTTTCAAATGAAATGTGTAAACTTATATTTAATTTAGGTTATTTATTTTGGTAAACTCATAATTTATTGATTGGATATAGAGTAAGCCTCTGGTAAATTTTAGGTAAATCTTGGATAATCTGAACTTTTACTAATTTTCTAGTAAATTTTGAGTAAATCTATAGTAAATTTTGAGTTTACTCCGGGCAAACTTTGAGTAAATATTTAATAATTTCAACTTTCATTAATTTTGTAGTAAATCTTAGGTAAATTTTGGATAAATTTTGGATAAATTTTATTTAAATATTTGGGAAACCTTTGATAATTTCAACTTTTATTAATTTTCTGGTAAGTTTTGGGCAAAACTTGAGTAAACTTTGTATAAACTTTGGTTAAATTTTGAATAAATCTTGGTATTCAACTTTATTAATTTTTTGGTAAATCTTAGGTAAATTTTAGATAAATCTTATATAATTTCAATTTTTATTAATTTTTTTTATAAATATCGAATAATTTTTAGATAAATATTGGATAATGATTTTTAGGCGTTGTTGACATGTTTGAAAAAAACTTTAGCAATGCTGCCATTTAAAAAAAAAAACTCTAAAGAACGGTATTTTCTGTAAATATTTAGAAATTTTTTTCTATTTTTATAAAAATTCTTTGGTATAAAAAAATAAAATTTAATCAACCTAAACTCAATTTTTAAATTACTAATAAAAATAAATTTGTGTCCAGTTTTATGCAAATATTAATTTTAGAAAAATAAATTTGATTATAGAAATTATAATTTATTACTGCTTTGAAATTTTGTAGTTGGCGAAAAAGCCAGAGTCGAAACTGCAAAGCGGAGGCGAAGTTTGTTCAACAAACTTGTGTAGAACGAATGCATCGCAAGGCAAACTAACTTTGTCGATTTTCAAAATTTTTACGGGTAATTAATATTATATATATATATATAGAGGAGAGAGGATTTGGAAGTTGAAAGCAGCTGTATTATTAATTGAACAGCTGTCCTCTATAAAGACAGCTTTCTCTTCTTAGCTGAAGTGAATCCAGATGGTAACAATAGGATAATGATTATTTGACAGGACTTTGAAATTTTTTATTTTGTCTATCCATCTTTAAAAATTCTATTTAACACTTTTTTTAACTATTCAAAATAATTAATTCCCATACCAAATTTATTATAAAAAAAAAAAAAAAAATTGTTGTTGTTGGGAAGTTTCTTGGATGGTTGGCGGGCGTTAGGTGAATTCCTTCCACGTTTAGTTTTTACTACCGACTTCTTACATACATATCTGTTTCTGTAAAATTGTACGTTAAATTAGTTTGGGTGTTTAGCCTAACAAATGAATGTGAAGAATCAAATCTTGTTCCCTGTTAAAGACTTCCTCCTAACAAAATATACAAATACTAAGGGACTGCTTGATATTGATATTGTTGTTAAGAGTTTTAATAGTAAATTTTGAAATTTTTTTATTTAATTGATCTATTTTTTTTAAATGTATTTTAAAAAAATATATACATTTAAATATTTTTACTAAAAATAACTTTTAAAACTAAAAAAAAATTAAAAATATAAAATTTTTTCCGAAAATCACTTTTTTCAAACACAATATCAAACTTGTCCTAAGGATTTTTTAGTACAAAAATTTGATTAATTAGAGAGAATTTTGTGTGATAATTGGTTATTAATTAATTAATACTTGTCTTTTTTCAACCCAACACCTTGAAGAACAAGACTCACTTCTACAAATATATAAATATTAAAAATACTATTTATTTCAATTCTTTTATTCCAACCCGCAATACAAGTTGAACAATAAAAATAACAGAATTGATAAATTGCAAATATTTTAATATAAATTAGATAAACAATGTTGGAATAAATAATATTTCTCTTGTAATATTTGGTCATGCCAACTTTTTTTTTTTCTTTTTCCAAAAAATTGACCCTTAAAATTCCCCAGTGATGTAAAATAATAATACATAGAAATAATTGTAAAAAATTCAATTCAACCTTTCTTGGGTAATTACTCTTTGACTAAAGACTGCCTTGATCTTGGGTTAGGTTGTTTTAAATTGAAAAATAGTCTAATTTACTTTTGTTTTACTGTATGAATTAATATTAAGAAAAGAAAAATCTCTTTCAATTGATCCCCTTATCAAGTTATCATTCCATTAGTTATAATTAAAAATCATGACATTAATTTCATTTCATATATAAGTTTTAAATTCTTAACCACCCACCCTGCCTTTCAAATTCGCATACTTTATCACTCCTATTTGTATAATAAAACTAGGTTTATGTGAACATTATATCTAATTAATAAATAACTAAAATATAATTTTAAATAAATATATTAAGTACATAATGTTTTATCATAACTAAATTCATACAAATATACATTATAAATAAAACTTCTTCATATACAATATTATTAGTTTTAATATGTTACTTGTATTTTTATTTTTTTTCACATTGAAATAGTTTATTTCTATACTGATATGCTTATCTAACGTTTAATAAATTGTTTTTTCATAAAAAATAATATTAAAAGTAAAAAATTTTAAAAATTGGTATATATTTTTAACTTGTAAATTCCTTTTTTAATGACATTTTATATTTTAATTCTATCTTATTTTCTATATTTTGGTTTTGTATTGATAATTAAATTATTTTTACTAATAATTTATGGCATAATAATAATAATAAGTCATTATCAAATTAATACAATATAAAATTAACTTTTATACGCATTTCCGTTTTCCAATACAACATTATTAATATTAATATTTTTGAAAGAATTATTCAATTGTATCAGTTATTTAAATAGTTGTAGATGTTTGAAAACTAAAATTACATGCATTAAATTAACTATTAATAATGAATCGCCCACTTTTCCATAAATATTAATGTATTTAAACTAAAATTAATAAAAAATACTAATGAATAATACCAATAAATTTAAATACTCAAGATGACACATTGGACAACTTTCTCTTATATTATGATACACAGGATAAAGCTAAATTTTTACTTCCTAAATGGGGCGGACTTTAGTATATGTTATAGATAATGTGGTTTTTAAAACTTGGATGGATGGTGGAGCTTTATATATTCTTAACAAATTTATTGGGTGCGAATTTAAATTAATTGATAATTAATAAAAAAAAAATCTTGCAATTTTTTCTAAATAAAGGGAAAAAAAAAGAAATATATTTGTTTTATTTTATATTGGTAATTTTATTGTAAAAAGCTTTTATTTATAAATCGAGCTAATGCCTTTTTAATATAATAGTTTTTTTTATTAATATAGATTACACATTATTATTATATATTGGATTCATCAATAATTACCATCTAATTTTTATATAATTTTTTTGTATTTTTATTAATTTGTTTTGTCTTATTATGATATTTTATTTATTGTGAATTATAGGAGATTATGTTTATCACAAATAAATTCTATCAAATTACTAATTTTTCTATTCTTAAGACTCATATATAAAATAGAGATAGTAAATTTTTTACAGTTATTTTGTTTGTCTCTTTGTTTCCAATCATTCACATGCAATGCACATGATTTTTAATATTGGATTCATCTTTATTAAATAAATAATAATAATAATGTTGTTAGATCACATTTAATTTAAATACTAATGGTTGTTAATTATATTTTATCTTATATCATATTATACATAAAAAATCGGACTAAATTAATTATCTTATCCATTATGGTTGTTAATTTAATTACTATATACAAATTATCTTGTCCGTTATATTTTTTTACCACGTCTTTCTAATATTTTTTTATTAAATTATTTTTTCTTTTTTTTTTTAATATTAGTTATCTATTTTTTATATATAAAATATAATTATCTAATTCTAATAGAATTAGACTTCTAATTAATGAATTATTAATATTATTTATTAATAAATTAAATTATTAAGTGATAAATGAATTCAATTGAATAACATAATCGTGTTGATTTTTTGTAAAATTTGTATGTACCTTATATTTCTAATTTTATATATAGTATGATATTAAAAGAATAAGATTAAAAAAAAATCGGGAAATATATACAGAAATTAGAATGATACATGGGTGAATTGTTGAACTAAAAAACCTCACTTTTTCAAAACAATCCAATACCCATATCAAAATGATCAGTAAGACGTATTTTCTTTTCTAAGTTTACGGTCCATTTTTCAGGTGTAAACAACTACAACGAAAGGACCCAAAAAAAGAAAGAAAGAATTTGAATTTGAATTTGATTTCCCATTTATTTTAACTCGATGCTGATTCTGAACGTTCACACGGGATTTGTTGAATCCAAGAAACTGGTGGGAAGGGAACGTATCTCACCATCTCTGAACAAAAATATTTATTTCTGTTTTATACGTATCCGGAAGATTCTGAGCAAGTCATCGCGACCTTATATATGTTATAAGTGAGGCCTCAGCCCAGAAGAACATCTCAACTGGAAATCTTGGCCTTTCAAGAATCGCCTTCAATTTGTTTCCTTCTCCGTTTCTTCAATTTTAACAAGAAAAAAGAACATGAAGAAACAAAGGGCAAACATGTTCTTTACTGCTACCGTTCTAGTTATCTTTCTACTTCTTTCACATTCAGCATCAGTTGCAGCTCATGTGGAAGTTGGTAATATATGCAACTTAATCACATGTATATTAATTTGTTCATTTCGATATAAAAATATGTTATCAATTAATTAATTTTGTATTAAGCAGAGGATGAGAGAGAGTTTGATTATATCAAAGGCAGTGAAAAGGGACCAGAGAAATGGGGAGAGCTAAAGAAAGAATGGGAATCATGCAAGAATGGAAGCCTGCAATCTCCTATAGATATGTCTAATCAAAGAGTCAAGATTATCAGAAAATCTGCAGATTTAAAGAGGAATTATAAACCTTGTCATTCTTCTCTCAAGAATAGAGGCCATGATATTTCTGTAAGTTGCTTAATTAATTAGTAAATCTCTATCATATTTAACTAATCATATAAGTAATTTATATTTTGTTTCTAGTTCGGTATACTTCAAGAAAATTGCAGTTCTTAATTATTGATGTTGATACATGGATGCAGCTTCAATGGGAGGCACAAAAAGCAGGATCAGTGTATATCAATGGCACTGAGTATTTTCTTCAACAATGCCACTGGCACTCTCCTTCTGAGCATACCATCAATGGCAGAAGGTCTAGATCTCTCTCCCCTGTTAAAATAATAATAATTAATTAGTGACAAAATTGTTTTTCATAGAAATTGTCTGGTACTAATTATTTTTAAATTGGTTAGGTATGAGATGGAGCTCCACATGGTTCATGAAAGCACAGATCCAAATGAGAAAAACAAAATAGCTGTTGTTGGACTACTCTACAAGTTTGGTCAACCTGATGCTTTTCTCTCCAAAGTAAATTTCATACTTTTTTTTTTTTCCTTATAATAAACAGGTTTAATTGAACATTCAAATTCGAAACATCACAATTTCAATCACTAGACCAGCACTATTAAATTAAATTAAAGCTTATTGATATCTTTTTTTTACTGCCAATATATTTCTTGTCCATCCAGGATAAATCAAGACATATAAGAAATTTATTTACCTGTCAATTGGGGTTAGCTTGATTTAGGCAAAAGTATGGTCTATTAATTATCTGACTAGCTATCCATCATCTTATATTCTTGCAGTTGCTTGAGGATGTAGATGTGAACTCCATGAGTGAGCATGAACAAGGCAGAAACATGGGGATGATAGATCCAAGAGACGTAAAAATGGGTGGCAAAAAATACTATAGATACATTGGTTCACTCACTGTTCCTCCTTGCACTGAAGGTGTTATTTGGACCATTAACAAGAAGGTATACTGATCAAACCACCTCATATTTTCGTTGTTTAATTAAATTTTTTCTTGGCTTAGAAACTGAAAACCCTAGCCGTTAACTATAATTTGAAAATTCACCCAGATAAGGACCGTTTCCAAAGACCAAGTTAAAGCACTCAGAGAGGCTGTCCATGATGTAAGTAATTACAAATTCTGAATGAAGAGTCATATTACAAATATGAAACTCTACATAAAAAAGGAATTTTTGAGGTTCAAATGGATTAAATACCCATAAAAAATAAATTGCATATAAACTAATTAGACCCAAGATTTGATTTTGGAATAAACTAAATTACTAACCCTTTGGTGATTAAATGAATTTTGCAGTATGCAGAGAAAAATGCAAGACCTGTGCAGCCACTGAATAGACGAGAGATTCAACTTTATGACACTAATTGAAGCAGAGGAGAGGATAGTAGCAGTACTTTAGAGCAATGTTAGATATCTTGTTCATTGTGATGCCATTAGTACTCGGTATTCTTTTTTAGCAGTACTGTAATAACAAAATGAGATTTTGTTTATTTTCCCATATATATGCATTAATATGTTCAATTAAAAACCCAACAGAATTAAGAGTTTGAGATTGGGATGTTAGAGATCTTTTCTTTGACACTAATTAATTGATGCAAAAATTTTCAATTTGGTTCCTAAATTTTGTGTTTTGAACTCAACTATTCCACCAGTCAGTGGGCTTAGCCCAACACTAATTAAGTCTGATTATCCTGCTTGAGCTCCCTCCATAGCCCAATACATGCATCATCAATTTCCACTTTTTAATATATATAATATAATTATTAAATCTATTAAATTATTGATTTCTATATTTCTATGCATACTAGTTTTTTTCATTATCGTATTTTACATTTAATTATTAAATATTACATTCGTCATTAATTATTATTTAATTTTTATATAAATTTTTTTATTAATTTATTTTATCTTATTTGAAATATTAATTAATAAATTAATATTTGAGTTAAATATAAAGTTGTAATATCACAACAATGTTAATAAATTAATTCTAATTCAATATTAATAGAACTTTTACATAAAAATAAAATTCTAATACCATTAATATTTGAGATATAAGTATATATTTATTTTAAATATTAAAAATTATATTTAAAATAAAAAAATAATAATTTATCCTGAATTTTTATTTATAAATGATTAATTTATTTATTATTAAAAATTAAATAAAAAATAGTAATTATTTTATGGTTATGATAATATAATTTTTTTTATTTTTTTCATATATTCCGTTATTATGTGTCATTTTCAACTGACAATAATTTTTTGTAATAATCAAGGCATTTATTTATTTTTTTTTTAAAATGAAGGCATTTATTAGTTATTTAGAACCGCCCATCCAACAAATGGGTCAATTAGTGGGCCCTAAAAATCCACCTTTCTGATTCTCCTGCGATACGCTCGAAGTGACATTCAAGGCTAGCAGGATCCAAGGGATAGGATCATTCCACGTTTCAAACTTCTTATTATATTAGTTTTGCTCTGTAAGGGTATCAATGCAATCCTTGCCTTGATACTAAATTCCCTGTGCAGAAATATATAATTCAGTATGGTGATGAATCCACACAAAAATTTCCACTTTGTATAATTGAATGTTGGTTTCACATTGACCAGACTTTATGCAAAAAAAAAAAAAAAAAGTAAACCTTTCAGGACTATGCTTTTTGGAAAAGTAAAAATAAGCAACCATATTCATAATTGAATATGAAGAAGGACAAAGTAGAATTGGGTCCCTGCATGCATGCCATGGGTTAAAAAGGGCGACACAGAGCTTCTTCACATGCCCTGTTCTTTCAGTTTCATGATTGACAAGCAAAGCAGGAAAAGCAAGGCATCTCTAGGCGCGCCACTTGAACTAAACTCAATTCCTTCTTCTTTTTTTTTTTTTTTCTTTAATAAAGAACTAAACTCAATTCTCAACTCTAAATCCTCATTATTGTTCCAAAAGAAAAACCCCATTTCGACTTTGTAATTTTTAATTATTATAAGTTATAACGACGCGATTTTATTGCATAAATGATTTTCCTTTTTGCTTATTTTATTGGTAAATTATTGAAGGCATTTGCTAAGTTGTTTTGGGTGATTATGGGGACAGTAGGTGGAAGAGAGCAGTAAATGACCTACTGCTTTTGCTACTATTACGTACATAACTAAAATGGTGTGATAAAGTAATTTAAGTTTTAATTACTTTTTGAATTTTGTTTATATAAATGTGTTTCTTAATCCGACCAATAGTTGGATCGTGTTAATAGTAAATGTATATCATTATTTGGTGAACTAATCATGAGCAGTACGAGTCCAGTGCATTCCAGAAAAGATTTTGAAGAACATGCAAGAATGTAATATTGGTCCCATCACATGTGATTTGATGCTTAGATTATACGTTAGAAAAATAATTGTCACTTACTGTATTATTACATTATCATAACGTTTCTATCGCCTTTTTCATTTTGGACTAAACAATAAAAACACATTTTAAGGAAATTGATCAACATTATCCTAATTCACATTTTGTTTATATTACATTTATCTTTTAATAAACAAAACATATTCAAACCCTTCATGAATTGCTAAATTATACTTATTTATATATATATATATATATGTTTTTCAAAATTCACAAAAAAGGCAACACAAACAGATCCTTTTGGTTTAAATAATAACTCATAAAAAATATAATAAAGAAAGTGAAATTTATTTTTAAAAAAAAAGAAAAGAAATGAGGCTAAAAAGAAAAAAGGAAGATAAGACTGGAAATGGGATCATTCAACTGTAGGATAATACACAAATCAAACCCGTGCATGATGATGCAAAGAGATAAACGTTAACAAATTAAACACTTGACGAAACAAATACCCTCAATAAAGATAAATAAATTACACCAGGGAAAGAAAAAAAGCCGGGCATCCATGCACAACCACCGCACCAGCTTTAGTAGTCGGCGGTGGCGAGTTGCTCGTGGGTGTTGTGGCCAATGAAAATGAACTCATAGATAAGCCCAGCAAGCCCACCACCGATGAGAGGTCCGGCCCAGTAGACCCAGTGGTTTTCCCAACTCCAGCTCACCAAAGCTGGTCCAAAAGACACCGCAGGATTCATCGATGCCCCATCGAAAGCCCCTCCCGCCAAAATGTTAGCGCCTACAATGAAACCTATAGCAAGTGGTGCAATTGTTCCCAAACTGCCCTTCTTGGGATCCACGGCGGTGGCGTACACTGTGTACACAAGTCCAAAAGTCATCACGATCTCGAAAACGAAGGCGTTCCATACTCCAACACCCGAGGAGAGAGCGAAAGCCGATGTGGTCTGAGAAACATCAAATCAGAACTCAGAATTAATATAATTAATTAACCAAGTTTATTAGAGTTAATAATATGATTAATTTATCATAATTACCAAGCCGCCAGTGCTGAACTTGAGAAGGAGGCAAGCCACGGTGGAACCGAGGAGCTGAGCGATCCAGTAGAGGATACCGCGGAGGAGAGTGATATTACCACCGACGAAAGCGCCGAAAGTGACAGCGGGGTTAACATGACCACCGGAGATGTTAGCGCCGACAGAGACGGCAACAAATAGACCAAAGGCATGGGCAATAGATGCGGCAATGAGACCGGCAGGGGTGTTTGCGGCGTTGTTTGTGAGCTTGGCGAAGGCCATACCGGAGCCTTCGCCAGCGAAAACGAAAATAAGAGTGGAGATGAACTCAGCCAGAGCCGCCTTCAAGGCGTCTGGGTGAGTAGCCTCCTGCGGATGGCCTATAGCGATGTTTCTGATCGGCATCCTTCTGACCTGATCAATATCTAGACGATGGTATCTCTTTCTTACACTGGTGTGTGAAGCTAGAGAGTTAAAGTGCAGGTACTGGTCTCCACTTCTCAACTTATATCGAACTAGTGGTCCTGGAGAACCTGTTACAGCCGGTTACCGGTGGGAATTTCAAACGCAAAAACCAATATTTTAAAAGCTGATTGGTGAATAAGGTGTAAAATGCGATTTAATGATTTTTTCAAAGAATTTGGAAATTTTGGACTAAGCCTATCTACCAGTCACCACTGTGCAAAATGGCAATAGATTAGAGGATTCAATTATTGACACGTAACGTTCAGCTGAGGTGGATTCTGCATTATGAGTCTCGAAAGATCGAATTGTTTTCGGAATGTAAATATTTTTATATTATATAATTATGTCATAGGATAAGCACCACTGTTTTGGTATAAAAAATACTTATTATTATTTATAGTAAAAATCCAAATACATATAACCAATGTTGTAAAAACCGGACCGGTCAACGAACCGGAAAAGACAGAGGGTCAAGGGTTAGAGGTCCAACCAGGGTTGAACCGGGGTTAAACCGGTCAAAGTAATATTTTATCAAAATATAATTTTTAATAAGTTCATACACAATAAAATATGAAAAATAAATAAATTAAATCTATTTTATACATGATTATATTTTCAAATATTAAAACTTAT
>CATIWF010026160.1:0-48466 GCA_949630135.1 Balakata baccata
CCAGTTTAGCCTAAAATGGATTTATTTTATTGGATGAATGATAGTTTTATGCATGATATAAGATATGGACTAATATGTTAAAATGGTAACATGGAAATTATTTGTATGAGAGGATGTTAAGAGATAATAATATAAGGAAAATAAAAAGTTTTGAATTTTCACAAGTTTTCAATAACGGAAAGTCTATAACACCTGCTTATATAATTGAGTTAATTTTAATTATATGAGAGGATGTTACATATATTATCTTCAATCGGTTCACACCAAAAATCTAACTAACCAAGTTAAATAGATTGAATTCAATTCGATTTTTAGTTTCAGTTCAGTTTTATATATTCCTACTTTGAATTATGCACATCTAAAAGACCCTTCTTTACAAATTCAAAAAATTGCTACAGGGGGTATCTAAGCAAATATAAAAATTATCATCCTAATTGTGTAGAATGGGCAGACCCTGATTCTGAAATTCAAAAATTCAGTAGGGGTATCTTAGCAAATATAAAAACTATAATCCTGAAAGAGCCCCTCAACTTCAGAAAAATCACCATGTAACTTGCATGAGACCCAAAAGACGAGTGGCAAATAGAGAAATTTGCTCAAATCTAGATAGTTATTGCTTTAAATTCGTAAACCCTTATTCGAACTGGTCTTGTTGCTTGGTTGAAATCTCTCTCGCGCGGCTTGATTTTTCTCTTCGCTTATGATCTAGAAGCAAGTAAGTTTTCTTTCTCTAATTTGTTTTTTTTGTTTAAATTTTTTAAATTTGCCGTATATTTTTTTTTTTCTGTTTTCTCTGTATTTTTTTGTTGTCCCTTGAATTTTTATAATTTTTATGATTGTTAATTTATTATCTGAAGTTTGATTTTATAATTTTATTTTTCTGAGTTTTGCTTCCTCTTGCATGTAACATACATTGGTCTATGGGTTATTTCAGTTCGGTTGTTAAGTTCTAAACTTCCAGTTTTCAGTCAGGTTCTTCCCTTTTTGGATGCAATTAGGGTTTTGGACTGCAGTTATATTATTTTTATATGGGGTTTCTGCTGGTTATAATGAATCTTTATATTTAAGTTCGGGTTATTTTGTGATTTGGTTAGTGATGGAGTGCAATAAAGAAGAGGCCATCAGGGCCAAGGGGATTGCTGAGAAGAAGATGCAGAACAAAGATTTTGATGGTGCTCGTAAAATTGCACTCAAAGCCAAACTACTTTATGAAGATTTGGAGAATATTTCCCAGATGATAATGGTGTGTGATGTGCATTCCTCTGCTGTCAAAAAACTAGCTGGGAATGAGATGGACTGGTATGACATCCTCCAGATTGAGCAGACAGCTGATGAGACAACAATCAAGAAGCAGTACAGGAAATTTGCTCTATTACTTCATCCTGACAAAAACAAGTTCCCTGGTGCAGAGGCTGCTTTCAAGTTGATTGGTGAAGCTCAAGGGGTGCTTTTAGACAAAGGTAAGAGGAGCTTGTTTGACGTGAAACGCAGAGCTTATGTAAGTAAACCAGCGCCACCATACAGGTCCCAACAGAGCGCATCCTACAGCCAGAATGTTGGTGTTCAACACAATTACAGGAACAACTCAACGGTTTTCAATTCCCAATACCAGCAGCAAGCAGGTCAACAAGAGTTCTATAATGGCCGTGCAACTTTCTGGACAGCTTGTCCATTCTGTCTTGTGAAGTATCAGTATTATGTCCAAGTTATGAACAAGGCTCTTATTTGTCAAAGTTGTAACAAACCCTTTGTTGCATATGAAAGGGCTGGAACTGATACACCAACTGCGGCTGCAAAAGCAACTAACTTGAATCAATCAACATATCCCCAAAAGAAAGATGTGCCAAGTCAGGGTTTTCGCCAGAGCAATTCAAATGCTGAGCATTCTCAAAAAGAATTTCAAAAGAAAGTTGGCAATTCTGAGTTAAATTCACAAAAGGTAAATGGCAAGAGGTGGAGGAAGAAAGAAGCAGAATCAAGTGAAAGTTGTGACACTGAGAATAGCCTTGACACTGGGGATGCTATGGAAGTTGAAGAAGATTGTGATTTTACAGCAGGATTGGATGTGGGATGTCATGGAGAGCGGCCAAGGAGATCTGATCGGCGCAAGCAGCAGGTTTCTTATAAGGAAAGTCAAAGTGATGATGAAGACTTCCCCAGCCATCCAAAAAAGGCCAAATGGAGTGGATCATCCTGTACCACTAAAGAGGAGAATGGAAATGGACTGAAGGAAGATTTGTTTGAAGCAAATAAGCACTCTGGTCTAGCTTCTAGAGTGAAAGATCACAATGGGGGGAAACAGAAAGAAGGTTCAGATAGCTTGTGTAATGAGGAGAAGGCTACCAAGAATGTGAAAGGAAAAGAAAAAGAAGTAAATGGCTATAAGGAAACTTCTGAGGCTCACATTGATTCGGCATCAAATTCAAGCTCTAAATTGACATCTGATCCAGAGCTCTATGAGTATCCTGATCCAGAGTTCTATGATTTTGATCAAGGTCGGACTGAAGGGCGTTTCTTAGTTGGACAGATCTGGGCTGTTTATGATACCTTTGATGCCATGCCCAGATTTTATGTTCGAATTAAAAAAGTATACTCTCCTGAGTTTAAATTGCAGATAACCTGGTTCGAACCAGAACCAGATGATGAGAATGAAATTGGATGGGTTAATGAGGGCTTGCCAGTTTCTTGTGGTAAGTTCAAACATGGATTTTCTGAATATACTGAAGATCTTTTGATGTTCTCCCATATGGTTATTCGCGAAAAAGGCTTCCAAAGGGACACCTTTGAGATATTTCCTAGAAAAGGTGAAATTTGGGCCATTTTCAAGAACTGGGATGTTAAATGGAAATCTGATGCATTCCCTAACTGGGAATTTGAATATGAATTTGTAGAAATCTTATCAGAGTACACTGAGGATGTGGGCATATATGGTGCGTACCTAGGCAAGTTGAAGGGCTTTGTTAGTGTTTTCTGTCGAATTAGTAAGGGAGGAAATGCCACATTTCAAATTCCACGGAGTGAACTGTTCCGCTTCGCCCACATGATTCCATCATTTAAATTGACGGGTCAGGAAAGACAAGGTGCGCCAAAGGGATCTTTTGAACTCGATCCAGCTTCATTGCCCAAAAACATTGAAGAGATTGCTGTCCCTGAAGATTTGGTGGTTGAGGTTGGTAATAATCATCTCAATGGTTCATTCTCTGGAACTTCAGATAAAGCGAAAACTGAAATAGAGTCGGAAGCGAATATTTCTGGGCACCAGGCTGATGTGAATGCTGATTTAGAGTCTGAAGTTGACAATGTCAATTTGGACCATAGTGCTCCTCCAGCTTCAACTTCTGATGCAATTGAAATTCCAGAACCATTGTTCTTCAACTTTGATGCCGGGAAATCTATCGACAAGTTTGAGGTTGGTCAGATCTGGGCATTGTACAGTGATGAGGATGGCTTGCCAAAATACTATGGTCGGATTACAAAAGTTGTTTCCGATCAGTGTTTCAAATTGCGTCTTAGGTGGCTTACTGCATGTGCAATGCCTAATGGTGTGATTTGCTGGCAGGATAAAGGTATGCCAATTTGTTGTGGAAGATATAAAATTAAGACTAAAAAGGGTCAATTTCAAACCTATACATCTAGTAGCTCCTTTTCACATCAATTAAGTGCCGAGCTTGCTGATAAGAAAAATGAATATATCATCTTGCCTAGGAAAGGTCAGGTTTGGGCATTGTATAGGAACTGGTCAGCTGAAATTAAATGTTGTGATTTGGTAAATTGTGAATACGATGTAGTGGAAGTCCTTGAGGAAAATGCTTTGCGGATCAGAGTTTCATTTTTGGAACAAGTTGATGCTTTCAACTCAGTTTTCAAGGCTCAATTCAAGCAAGGATCAGCCATTACAACTGAGATTCTCAATTTTGAGATGCTTAGATTCTCCCATCAGATTCCTGCTTTTAAACTAAAAGATGAGAAGAATGGTAGCCTGAGAGGCTTCTGGGAAGTTGACCCGGCAGCACTGCCAGTCCATTATTTCACCAAGTAAAGAAATAATGGCAGGTTTATCATTTGAGTGAAACTTATGTATGCAGTGTTACCAATGGGGGCTTTTTCTTGCTATAGATATCGATTTCGGGTTGTAGCAGTCTCTGGATGCTAATTCTATTCTGCTGGGAATCTTCATCTTTGAAAGAAGTCTGTTATGGATGTTATTTTTTGGTCTCTATCAAGCTGGCATTCAGAGATAAGGGAGACTGTGCTAACTCTGAAACTCTTTGATCCTACAACTTTGGCATGCATATCAATGATATGGACTGGCGCAAATTAGCCAAAGCATGCAAGTTTAAATGTCACCATTTTGTTACTCAAGGTGGCTGGCTTTGTTCAACTTTAGTTTCTTGTTAGCTGTTGGTATTTTTTGTGTAGAGATGGGACATTAGCAGCTAACCAAATACCCACTTTTGTTATATTTTGGAAGTCACAATTAACAGGAGATTTTTGTGGGTGAATGTCAGGCAGCTCCCTCACTTGTGAAATTGCAAATTCACTGGAAATTAACTCATCTTCTCTACTTTGGTTCTCTGAATTATGCTTTGCAAGCTTCTGAGATATTTAAAGAGCATTCATCCTTGCTGTCTTAGCACATGGGTGATGGCAGCATAGTAATGCTCGGCTATATTAGCCATGGTTTTGAAAAAGACAGTGGCGTTGAATGAATATATATGAAATGATTCTCTCTGACCAACATATTAAGTTACTCACTGAGAATTAAATTTGATTATTCTCAAAAGCATTTGCATTCTAACAATCATAATGTTTTTTTTTAATAGAAAATATTTTGTTATAATTCCTTGTGTGATAAACTTAATAAATTTGTACCAGTTCACTGAAGCAAGAGTGGACTTGCTAGAGAAACATATGGATGAGGAAGCTCTTTTATGGTTTATTAGAAACTATATGGCCTAACGGTATAAAGAAGCTTTGTATCTTTTTAACAGTTTTGGGTTCAGAGACTTCTTTTAGATAAAAGAAAAAAATGTATGGTGACTGACATTATTAGAAACACAAAAATAAGTATTTAGAAATATTAATTTTCATTCCAGAGAATACACAAACTTAATCCCATGAATCAGCGTTTCCATGCAGGAGAACAAAAGAAAATATTTTTATTAATCAAACTTATTTTCTACCGCATTCTCCCTTGAAAACAGTACTGATATATAATCTAATTTATTTTATACCATCTTATTCCACTGACTTTATAATACTAATTAATACTAATATTTTAATGCAGATTAAACAATATAAGTTGGTAGATTGGTAATAAAATGCAAATACTTTTCAATAGAGGTTGAACAAAAAGTGATACAAAAATATGAGGCAAATAAATTTTTTTTCATAAGTTATTTTTATGCGCTAAGAGCATTTCTAATAGGCTCTTTATTTGAATTATGTTTTTTTATTAGAAAGGTTCATTCCATAAAAAGAATTTTTAATAAACTCTATCTTTAAAATTTAGAGTAGATAGTGAATTTGACTCTTTATATTTAGAGAGCCAAATTTCATTCTATATTCTAATTGTAACTAATGTAATTTCACTTTCTATGCATGCTCTATTTTTTTTATTGATACGCTTTTCTAAAAATACTTTTCTTTTTTTTTTCATAATAAAAATCTTTTATTTTTTTTTTGATAAAAATTAATGTGTATGGAATAAAATAAAAAATGAAGAGTAAAAATATAAATAGCCTATTGAACCTGTAAAAAAGTTTTTACTCTTTATTTTACTAAATATGCTCTTTAAAATAAAAAAATATTATTAGAAATGCTCTAATTCATTTAATTAATTAAGCAGTTTTAGATAGTAAATTAATTAGCTTTTTTTCATGCACTAATTAATTAATTAGTTATTCAATTCATTTTGTAAAAACAATGTAACTTTTCAATTTTTTTACCCATCTCTTTTTCACTAATGATTATAAGTGAGAAATTTGTTGTGTGGGAAGTTATAAAATACTAAAATAAATTATAGTAAATTACTCCTACTTGCATTATTGATGATTTTCTTAATTTTTAGTTCAAGGGTAACATTTTGAGACAAAGGAAAATAGGAAATTCTTAAGAAAAAAATTTCTTACTTATCCATTTCTCTTCTTCATTATCATTCCCTAGGATTCTTTTCTGTTTCATTAATTACCCTTTACTAAAAAATATTATTATTTTAATACAAGTTAATAGAGATAGGACAGAAAAAATATTACAAAAATAGATGGAACAATTAACATTTCTCTTACCGTTTAATTTTTATTCTCCCTTAATTTGATCGGACTCCGTGCATAATAAAATTTATGATGGAATCACAAATTTGACAAATAATGAATCATGATTGAAGTAACAATATTAATGTTGATGTCTTGTTGTATAAAAATTCCAAATTATATATTTCCCATTCTAACCTTTTTTTTTTTTTTTAACAACCATTCAAACCTGAATACCCAAAAACATAAGAAAATATTAATTCTATAATTTAAATTTAATAACACCACAAATTTATTTTGTATTATTTTATACAATTTATATTAAGACGTCAGTATTTTAATATATGTTAAACAATATAAATAAATAAACTACGTGCCTATAATTTTATTTTTCAGAAAATTCGTGCAGTTTGAAATTTTTTGCACTAAAAATATGTTTTTTTAAATGAATACTTGAAAAGCGGCTCAAAAGCTCAACTTTGGATAAAAGGCGGTAGAAATATCATTTTCTGAAAAATGAGTGGAAAGAGACGTGGTGTCAGGTCCATTACTATCAAGGCGCGTATCACTAAACACATCACCGCACTTACACTCCGTCGTAGCCGGTGGCCCCTCCTGTACAACCTGTTTGGCAACTTTTTCTTTTTTTTTTCTTCATATTATTTGGAAAGAAAAAATACGAAAAAATAATAATTTTAATTTCCTTCCTTATATTTTAGATTAGAATAATATAAATAAATAAAAAATAACACATATTTTTTTTATTTAGATAATTTATTATGAAAGAAAAAAAGGTACAATATTATATATTTATATTTTTTTACATCATTTTATAATAGACTAAATTATATAAAAAAAATTTCTGAACTTTATAATTTATTACAGTTATATGTATTTTAGATTTTAAAACAAATATTGTCTCGGATAAACTGTACTTCTTTCTGAATTTATGTGACGATAATATGAAAAAATATTAAAAATATAAAATAATAACGTAAAAAATATAGTGTAACTGACGTGGAAAAAATTATTATATAGGTATAAAAACAAAAATGGTACTGCTTTGAAAACTATGTTTATTGAAATAGATCCATAAATCTTATTTTTAAAATTGTCACTTTTTCAAAATAAATCTTGTTATAAAATGATTTGACCATCTTTTAATCAAACAATATCATTTTAGTTTAAGTGAAAAAAGTAATTTGATGCGAAAAATGATGTCTTTTTTGTTTATATACCTATATAATAATTTTTTTTATATTAGTTTCACTGTATTTTCTACGTTATTTTTTTTTTATGTTTTTAATAATTTTTCATGTCATTAACATGTTGGCTCGAAATGAGATACAGTTCACCGGATATAAAATTTATTACAAAACTTAAAATACATATAATTATATTTGAATTCTTAAAGAATTGACTAAGTGTAAGATTCATGATTTTTTTTTGTAATTTAGCTTTTATATATTTAATATAATAATCAATGGTACAAAATATAATAATCAATGGTACAAAATATAATTTTATATAATAGTAATATTTTTTCTCCAATCTCTAATATTTTTTTTCCATTTTGAAAAAAAAATAGAGAATTAAAAATAAAATTTATTTTATCTTTTATCTTTTTTTTTTCAAACAAAATAAAGTAAAATACCTCCTTATTTTACTCTTTTATTTTTATGAGATATTTTATTTTCTTATTTTTCTTCTCTCCGTATTTTTCATTTACCCAATTTGAGGGTAAAATATGAAAATTATTTTTTCTTTCCGGGTCCTTATTTTACCCCAATTATTTCCATTCTCTATATTTCCCCCCCTCCCAAACATAGGCTAAGATACGTCGCCTCTCTGCTGTCACGTGTCTCCGCCAATCTCCTAGTCGCTGCTGGTTGTGCTTGTGCTCCACAAAAATGGAGGTAATTGATCATCTCTTTGAGTTTTTCTACTTTGTTTAGTTAGTTTGTCAGATGTGGACATTTAGGCTATAAATGGTTTATTGTAAGCATATTACCCGTATTTCACATTGCCCTGTAAATTTCTCAAGACAATCCATATTTGGAATTCTTATTGGTTATAAACTGAAAACAATCCATTTTAATGGACTGAATAATGGGTTGGATTCAGGAAACTTCGGAGGCTTACGTTGAGTCGGCATTGAATTCAATCCACAGCTCTATGAGTATTCTGAACCAGAGTTACGTGATTTTGATAGAGGCCGGGCTGAAGGGTGTTTCTCAGTTGGCCAGATATGGGCTGTTTATCCCAGGCAAGATGATATACTCATTTTTCTTATCAGCAGGCTCGGCACTTAATTGATGTGAGAAGGATGTATTAGATTTATTTTACCCAATTTGATTAAAAAAAAAAAAGTTTTGGTACCATTAATTTATTTTACCCATTTCCATTCTCTTGCCTCTTAGACTCTGTATTTCAATAATGTTAAAATCCATTCTTTGATTCTGAGAAATCATGCTGTTTATAATTAGTTTTTGTAAAATTATCCCCCATTAATTTATGGGCATTTGGTCGAATGGTATGATTCTCGCTTTGGGTGCGAGAGATCTGAGTTCGATTTTCCAGTGTTTTCACTTTTCAGATGCCTGCTAATTCCCGTTTAAACTGATAATAGTCGTTTAATCATTTCCAAAGCCAAGGTGTTTCTTTCTATTTTTACTTAACTTGGAATAAAATTTTGAGCTCAGGTAGGTCCAATTCGTTCTTCATTTTTGTCATTATTAGAAAATTATATACCAAGTAAAAATAGGAAGAAGCCAATTATTCCATTAACGTTGGAATAAGAAGATTTCACAAAAATTAAAAAAAAAAATATGTATATATATATATATATATGTATGAATAAAACAAAAATGGGGGCATTCCGAGAATTGAACTCGGGACCTCTCGCACCCTAAGCGAGAATCATACCACTAGACCAAATGCCCTCGCCAAATTCGTGTTTATATATTAGATATCTTAACGGTAGTTATGGATTTTGCCTCCAAAATTCTCCCCCATTTTCTCCGCTTTCTCTGCCCTAAATCAAACTCTCAATCTCTGTCGGTAAGTATTAATTTTGTTCCTTTTAGTTGTTGAATTTCACTGATTCTGTGGGATTAAATTGCTTGGATTTTGACTTCATTCGGCCAATAAATTGCGGTGATGTGTTCTATCGGAGACGATTACGCAGAAATTGAGCCAATGGAGGATAAGCGAAATGTCAATTTCACTCTTAACGATACTCAGCCCTTCGATTCCCAGAATTTTCTCTCTTCTTTACCTGGTAAAGTTATTGTTTTTAAGTGTATTAGGCAAATAAGAGCATATACTAATCTATCGTAATAAATTGGCGATTCTTGTTTAGAAGCGGAAATGTGCATGTGATTAAGTATCATTCATTATGGTCAACTAGCAAAGGTCAGATCTTCGCATTACTCATTTATACGTCTCTGATGAGTTTCTGTGATCAATCATCCTTCATTTTGAATTGGAAAGCAACTATGCTGATAAATTTTATCATGTGCGTTTGAATTGTTGGGTCATTCTTCTTTTCAAGTAGTTGTTATATATGCAAATTTTACAGCCTTTGGTGCAATATCTTCATTAGTTCTTTGTTTTTTAGAAATAGGTGAAAAAGTTGGGGATGATAATGATGTACAATTGTTGCAAAGTAATGTACTTTTTGGTGATACTGTTCCACTTGAAGATGCATTTGAGACCCAAGCAGTAGATTTCGGTCTTGATACACAAGTATTGGATTATCCTGATTGCCTTGAAATTATGGAAACTCAACTGATAGATGTGTTCCACAGTGATGGAGAAGGAACAGAAAAAACTGAAATTTTGGATGATGGCGATGATAACTGTGATGTTGATTCTTGTGGAAGAGGCAAATCAGAATCATCGGATGGGAAGATGATTAGGCATACTTCTCTTGAGCAGAGTAAGAACAAAATGGTGGAGGCACGTGATGAAAATTGTTGTTTTGGTGAGGGCTCTTATCAACCTTTAAGTGAAATTCAGAGTAAGAGTCTAATAAATACATCATTTGGGGATAGATAGTCATCAATTTAGAAAATGGATAGAGTGCAATGTGAATTCTTCAGTCGGTTGAGCAATTCTAATTCAAGTTTGTAAATAGGTTTACTTGTAAAATTGTTACTTTGTTAGAATTGAACTCAGAAATCTTTCTTATAACATCTGCATGTATGATATCCCCCATGCATTTCAGGATGTAATATTTCTACTGAAACACCAAAAATTGAAGTCAGCAAACAGCCAAAACCTGGTTTGTCCTCATTCCAGTTATTCAATCTTGCTCTTTTTTTTTTCCTAAATATTATTTGTGAGAATTTACATGAAATTTTGCTATCATCTGGTGCACCACTCCAAGGATCATTTATTTATTTATTTTTCTAGAGCTTCGACTATGAGATCATTTATACATTAAGTGGAATTAAATTAAAATTGCACATTGGAAACTGTAAGTTCAAATAACTGATATTGACAGTGTATAATATATCTTTATCACATTAATGGGGAAGTTGAATTTTATAATGAAACACCAAAACCTGGTTTGTCTTCTTTCCAGTTATTCATCTAGCAGAGATCGTTCATATATTAAGTGGAACAAAATTAAAATTGTGAATTTAAAATTGTAAGTTCATATAACCTATATTGACAGTGTCAATATAGCTTTCTCACTTGAATGCATAAATTGAATTTTTTGGTCAATTTGTGCAGTAAATATTTCATTTCTTATAATAACTACCTTATTGATGCGGATTTTGTTCATATTGAGTTTTTTCTGTCCCTTAGGTTCTCTCCAAAGATTTACTTCTGTACGTACAGCATCTTTGCGGGCCTCTGGTCTAGCAGCTCGGAAAGTTTTTTTGGATAAAAGCAATGGTGGATCTTGTTCTCTTCTCACTGATAATCAACGTTCAGAAAAACAAGCTATCAGAAATAATGGGTCAAACACTGAAGTTTCGGAGGAAGGTGATCAGGTATGGGATACAGGAAGGTACAATGATGAAGTGAAGGGATTAATAAACGGAAATACCACTAAGTTTGGCCGTTCTACAGTGAGAAAACTCTTTTCTGGGGATAAGTTTGTTGAAAATGAAATGTATTCTTCTTTTGGTGGTAACAATGTGTGCGAAAAAGAAATGGTTCAGTTGCCCACTTGTGATGATGTGTTAGCAGGGTTGAGCTATATTGATTCCCAAGAACCTGGAGAGTCATCACAAGCCAATGCGCTTGCCTGTGTAGAAAGGTTGATTGAAGAGAACAGGGCGTTGTTTGATAATGAATTTGATTTGGGAAAGAGTAGCAAGGGAAAATCAAATCTTATTTCTGCAAAAGGGCCTCAAAGTTTGGCCAAGAAAACTAATGATAGAGGAACATCTGTAAAATCAGCAATTTTTGACTGGGATGATGGACGAGAAGATGAAGGAGGGGGAGATATTTTTCATAGAAAGAAGGAAGAATTCTTTTGCGGTAGAAATGTTGGTGGAAGATCTACAAAACAGCTGAAGGCCAAAGGAAATCAAGTAGATGGATATAGAGACTGTAAGGGGAAATCAAATGTCCAGAATGAAATAATTGCACACTCTGATTCTAAACCAGTAGTGCAAAATTTTAAAGTAAATGATAAAAAGGAGTCAGAAACTGAAATGAATGTTGCAAACAATCTTGTAAATGAGTTCGATGAAGAGTCTAATAGAGCAACTTCAGCAAGTAAGTTGAAAGCGACAGAACTGCTTGATGTCGGCTTGGACACTCAAATGGCTGCTGAAGCCATGGAAGCCTTACTCAATGGGGATGGCATTGCTGACTCAGATGCTAATAATGTGCCAGGAAATTCTGAGTCTCATAAAGGATCTCGAGGAACAAAAGCTAAGAAGAGGTCTCAGAAAAAGCATCCTCTTAATAAAGATGGTGCTACTGGGTTTGCTGCTAGGCAATCTAAGAGAAAAGACATTGGCACTAATTTAAGCAAACAATCTTCAATTTCATCTGAAAAGCAATCTGACAATGTCAGAAATGAGTGTGATACAAATGGGGTTATGACAAGGCAGAAGAGGGCTAAACTAGATGCAGAAGTCCTAACGATCCATAAGATAAAAATGATGGAAAAAATGCCAACGACCAATGCAGGACTGGTTGAAGGCAGCATACTTGATGAGGTTGGTGGACATCAGAGAACTGCTTTAACTAGAAGTCGCTTGGTTAGGAAAAGGAACTTGGCAGAGGAACTTGCTTCTTCTACTCCCATTGCTTATCGAACAAGGCAAGCCTCAGTTGTTTATCAATTAAAAAGCAATGAAAATGTGTGCAGAGGTTGTGGAGAAGAAATAAACTGTCTGATGGAGGTTGATGCCTGTGAGAAAAATAAAGTTGGTATAGGTGTTGAGGCTGCTAAGGTGTTGGATGCTAAAAGGAAATCTTCAGAATTGTTTTCCATTGGTTCTGGAGGACTTGAAAATTTCAAATCAAAATCGATAACTCTGAATAATGGCATCGGTTGTCCAAGACGAAGGAGATCTTGTCGAAGTTTGTCGGGTCAGCTCAACTTAGATGCTCAATCTAAGCCATATAATCAGCTGGAAAACATTGGAAACCCTGCGAGTATGCACAAAAGGCCACAGAGCAATGCTAAAACAACCAGTGTTGCTGATTTGAACAAAAAAATTACAGTAGGTGATTCTTTGGACTCTTGTATATATCCAAGTCCCAGAGGAGAACTATCACCACAAACTGTACATAAATTAGAATCTTCCAATGAGAATATGGAAAATATTTCTCAATATCAAATGGGTTCAAAGGAACTGATATTAAATGGCAGACATAAGAATGCATGTTTATCACCATCTGCTCAAGATGAAGTAGAAGCAGGTTCAGTTAATTTACCTAAGGAGGCAACTGAAGCATCTAAATTAACGTGTACTTCCCCTGTTGATTGCATGACTCCTGCGCATGTTGATTCACCTGTCCTCTTTGTTGCTGGTACATATTCAAAACATTCATGCAAGAGAAGTCTGTCAAACTCTTTCATTATGAGAGAAATTAGTAGCTTATGTGCAACACAGGATGAATCTATTTCTGCACCAAAAGACTTGAGGAAGAGAAGAGATCTGGCTAATGTTAGAATCTTGTTCAGCCAGCACTTGGATGATGATATAATTAAGCAGCAGAGAAAGGTAGTTCTCTAATTTGCTGAAGTTCTTTCGAATAATTTATTGTGCTGTTTAACTAGATATTGCCTGTTGATCATTTCTTACAGATTGCAGACCGGCTTAAAGTTCCCATAGCATCCTCTATTACAGATGCAACACATTTTATTACTGATAACTTTCTACGTACTAGAAATATGTTAGAAGCCATTGCTTCTGGAAAACCAGTGGTGACACATTTGTGGCTTGAGAATGTTGGACGGGCTAACTATTACATTGATGAGCAAAAATATATACTGAGAGACATGAAAAAGGAAAAGGAGCTTGGATTTAACATGCCTGTTTCATTGGCACTTGCATTTCAGCGTCCACTTTTGCTGGTATTTTTTTTTTCTTTTTGCCCCTACATTTTGTTTATGTTGTTGCACAAACTGAAATTGTTACCGAAAACATTTCTATAGGGTCGAAGAGTTTTGATCACTCCAAATACAAAGCCTAGTAAAGAAATAATTTCGGGCTTGGTTAAAACAGTTTGTGGTCAGGTATATATACCGTTATCTGTATTGTTTGATTTGACTTTGACAATTACTGATTTGATTTTTTTAATAATTATTTCAATTATAATTATTGACAACTGTAGAGTGTTAACAAAGATTTGGATTAATATTTCTGATTGGCATTTCTGTCACTCTTCCGTGGGGCCATCCACATAGACATTTAAATTTATCACATGTTTTCTTGTTCTACATTGATCTGTTGTGTTGGAAATTCGGTTACTCCATTTAATTTTTCACTGCTTTTAAATTTTACATTGTGTGCGATATAAAGTCTGATGGAATGTTTGTCAGGCACTGGAGAGAGTTGGCAGATCTGCTTTAAAAGATGAGATGATTCCAGATGATCTGTTGATTTTATCATGTGAAGAAGATTATGAAGTTTGTGTACCTTTTCTAGAAAAAGGTTTAATATTTATCCATCTTTATCTCCCCCATATAATCCACAAAATATAGACATTAATGAGAATTTTGCATATTTGATCTATAAATTCAGGGGCAACTGTTTACAGTTCAGAGCTGCTATTGAATGGAATTGTTACTCAGAAGTTGGAATATGAAAGGTAAGCCCCCGTTCTTATTAGGAGCAATACAACGTTGGAATAGAATTTCTCGGCTCTTACTTTCTGGGTAATCTTGTCCTTAGCCTGTCCATGCTTCTTGAAACTGGATGTTTATGATTGGTCTATTTACTAATGTGCATTTTTTTCCTCTTGCTGAAGAACACCTAATAGATTAGTGCTGATTTTAACCCACAGTTGTATATATTCTCACGGATTTCCTTGATGACAGGCACCAGCTCTTTGCGGATCACGTGAAGAGGACCCGTTCTACAATATGGCTGAAAAAAGGTGGAGACAATTATATTCCTGTGTCAAAGCACAAATAGCTATCCTTGTTTCCCATCCACTGTTCCATATAATTTTGTTTTGGGGGTTCCCATGTACATAAAATAGACTTTTTAGTGCTCATTTTCTTTGTCGTAGCAATATTTAAGCTGTTTTAAGCAAAAGCACTTGAAAATGTACAATTTCGTGTCTTTCTTCATCTCCCTCAATCATTTGCTTTGCTGTAACTAATCAGAAGCATTGCATGCATCATTTACGATTTCGTGTCTTCCTGTTGAAAGTTGAGTTTCTCTGCACACATTTAACTGAAGAAATCCAAAAACTAAATAAAACCTCTTCTTCTCTGGGAATCAAATATGATGTGCAAGAAGAAAATTAGAGCTAAAACTAAACCAATGTAATAAAAAAAACGTGATATTTCCTCAGTTTATAGTGCAAAGAGTACAAAAATGTTGATGATAACATTTCGTTGTTCGTATTTAAGCTAATTTGGTCATACATTGAGGAGAAATATGTACGCCTTGATGAATCCACCAGCAAAATAAATAATACGTATAGTTAGATCCTCCAGTATTCAATCATACTGGACTAGAATTCTGAGCAACCTGAACTCTCCAAGCATAATATTGAATATACACAGAGTTGAGGACCATAGCTATCCCAAAGCCCAAAACAGATGAAACCAAGATAGCATAAATGGCCTTCAGATGAAGCTGCAAGAAAATTTTGATGAAATGCTTTGATCAATTGAATAGAACATCTAAATTCAAGCACATTCTTGCCGTGACCGACTCATTTTTTGCTGCTCAAACACCTTGTCGTTAATTTAAGCAGACATATTGCCTGGAAATTCTAGAAGAATTAACCTGGATTTATGATTGATATAGGGTCAAAACAACAGTTTTTAAGAGGTTTTTTGCCTCTTCAGCGAAGTTTCAATTGGTAAAAGCTAATCTTCTTTATCTCCGAGATGGGTGAGACAAGGATGGATTTCTTCAAAACCTTCGCATTTTGGTTACCTAGTCAAGCTCTAGGCTCCTCAACTAGTTTGGGACGAAAGCAAACTTTAGTTGAGTGTTAAACTCTTGGCTAGTTTTGCAAATTGGTTTTTTTTCCATGCTCTTCTTTTTTAAGTTAAATCAACTTTTGACTTGTATTACATAGGAAGTGCAGCGAAACTGACCTTGAGATGCTTTTCTAAATTGCAGTATAAGAGAAATTGAAGATTTTATTATGAGAAAACTAAAAAAGGTATTCACACTAAACGTCAATGGAAGAACTTATGCTATCATTCCTGCAGATCTGTCAAAATGGCTGCAGACGATTGATGTGCAATAATCCTAAGAATAATGATACTAGAATATGGCAGCAGAGATGGTTAGAGAAGATAATCTCATCAATAATCCTCAGACTGACTTAAAAAGGTACGTAAATTGTTTGTTAGCCAAATCCTGCAACTTGAAATGATGAAATTATATAAAATCCTAACGGCAGTTTCTCAAATTTGATCCTCTACTGCCATTTATGAATGATATAATAATTCACGAAAATGTTCAAGTTCAGTCAAGAAGGAAATGATCTTCCAAATTAACCAGTACAGTCCTATAGACAGCACTGGGGAGAACGGTAGATAAAGAAGAAAAAGGCAGATATGTTACTCACCATGCTATAGAATAGGTGGACAAAAATGGCCACAAGAGCAAACTCAAGAGCAGCAAAAGTCCATATATACTCTCTGATTGCTGCAAGTCACAGCATGCCATGAGACACAGGCAATCCAAAGAGAATGTTTTTTGTAATTTCTGAGGCTTTGCGTACCTAGGATGATAGCGAAGAAGGATGCCAAAAGGCCCAATGTAAATGCAAATGGCACAGCAATTATGATTGCTTGAGTCTTCATGTCACGAATCTACAAAAATTTAGAACACAGTTGATACGTCTATGCCAAATTTTGCATTAGAAAAAAAAATACTGTATGTTTTGCACCTTAACGGAAACCTCCATATAGCACCCACAGGTTCTGGTTTAGAACTGCAGTTCAACCCGTCTTTTCTTATTTAGTCTCTTAAAATTTGAGTATATATGACTTATCATTTTCCTCTAATCCCAAACATTATATATAGGTTTGGAACTGCCGGCTCCGGTTTGGAACTACTTGAGTACATATGGCTTATTTTTTTCTATGATTCCAATCATTCAATGAATGGTTAAAATTTCACCACCTAATATTGAAAAAATGGGAATGTGATTTAATTTCATTTAGATTTAACTTTATACTTATATAAGCCTAAAGTAAAAAATCAAAACACCTATAAGAATTGAATAAGTCTACAACTTAAAATTTTAAAATCGAATAGGTTTAAAACTTATTTTTGTTTTCTTTCTTAAAACGTTACGTTCTGGTTCACCAAATGGGACAGTGAACCACTTCTCCCCATTTCTGGCTGGTATTACCGGTCTAGATCTGGGCCAGAAGCAGCTTGTGGTCACCCCTAACCCAATGCCTGCATGGGACCTAAAAATTCAAGTCAATTATGTTCACTTGGACTAACAATGCCACAAGATAGCTGCCACATATAACTGCTGGTAGATTATGCCTTGCCTACTGTTGTTCTCTAGATAGGGCAATAGCTGGTGAGACTGGCAAAGTCTTTTTAGATTTGTGTACTAATAAATGGAATAATAAGGTCCTCTCCTCATGCACATGTATCAGTCATACCAAGTATATTAAAATAGGCCAATTGTCAATTCTAGCAGAAAATCAAACCAGTCTTTTAGGCTCTTAAGTAGCAGGAAATCATACCAATAGTTGCTCCAGAAAAAAGAAATAGCATATGGTGCTAATTAAGACAAGCACGACAAAGTCCTGCCAGGCACTGCATGACATACAATAAGTCAAAATTAGCATATATGGAAAATGTAACATTTTATAAGCAACTGAATGTGTTATATGAAAGAAATATTTAACAAACTAAGTTGAAGAATATTGTAATAAATATGAAAAACTGGTTGTGGTGTACAGAGTGTTCAAACAACCTAATCCAAAAAGGTTTTTCAATCATTTAAACATGATTGACCTCATACCATATTACCTTATTGATTGCAACCTCAAACTCTGGTCACTCTGATCACGTCTGTTATTGCTTTGACCAGAGCTTGTCACCCGAAGCAATGTTACAGGTAAGTTCTTAACCTCCAGCCCACATACATCACAGTTCTTGTTTCCCTTTGTGCTAAACCATCTAACTGCACATTCTTCATGTACAAGTCGAAGTGCACCTTTGCAACTGCACTCCATTTTGAGCGTATTTCCTTCTTCGCATACATCAAGACAGATCCTGCATACAGCTTCTTCTTCAGGAATTTCTTCATCATCAATTTCTACTGGAACAAAAGTTTGATCTGTTTTTTCGAAAAGGCAATGTTATATAGGCATTGACGATATTACTGCAAAATAAAGAGTGTTCATTTTTCTTCGAACAAATATATATTCTTCCATAATCTTGACGCAATGCATGTAAAATTGGATAAGACCCTGGTCCATAATTGATAAAATTTGTCAATCAAACAAAACAAACCTGTGAATTTAGGTCAATTTAAATGGCCATCAATACTTGACTTGGCAGCTCA
Source organism: Balakata baccata (assembly GCA_949630135.1). Classification (NCBI taxonomy): domain Eukaryota; kingdom Viridiplantae; phylum Streptophyta; class Magnoliopsida; order Malpighiales; family Euphorbiaceae; genus Balakata; species Balakata baccata. Next base: position 18,456 of record CATIWF010026160.1, read on the forward strand.
CAAATTGTAAAAACAGACTGGCAGAATATCATCAGAACAAACAATTGACTTGCGCATGCACAGACAATAGTTTTTATTAGATAAAAATTTTGTTGTGACTGCAGTTGAAAGCGTAATATCATAAAGAAACATCATAAAAGTATACCAAATTCTAAAATTATAATAAAAGGTGCATAAAAGAAGCCAATAACTGGAGTCACGAAAGACATGCACTATATACCATCACTAGGATCTGTCTGGATATTCTCATTGCGGGTAGCAAAAGATGAAGATCGTACAACTACTACATTTCTCCCGGGCACTGAGAGGGACCTTGAAACAACTCCTGGAACAGCTCCTTTCTGAAAAAAGGTTATCGGCAATAGTTTTAGAATTATCTTCGTCAATAACATCTATATATCACAACTTTGATTCAATGTGATAATATAAAATCAATATTTTGCTCCAATCAGGGAATTTATTAAAAAGTCACTATATATTAAGCAGAATTCGAATTGAAATTTAGGGTAAAAGCCTATAAATGGCAGCTGCAAAGATACGATGTAGCTTACACTTGTTTTAATAGATTCACCAGGCATTTTTGCTGAAATAGGGGTGGAAACTGAAGGTGACAAGTTTGAAGCAGGTGTAACAGGAAGAGATGTACATCTTTGCCAAGAAAATGCCGACCTGAGACTGGTCATAACAGGACTATCTGGAACTATCTTAGAGTCTGAATTGAGAAGAAAGCTCGTCTCACCATCAGGTATAGCACCTTTTTTCTTGAAACTTAAACCCCGCAACAAGCCCCCTGATGACGAACTACCTTTACTTGAATGTTGGGAGTGAATTAATCCTTTTCCACTGCGACTAGTGCCAAAACCTATAGGTTTAGGAGGTATTTGAACTGAGAGATCTAATTGCCTAACATTTGAATTTGATCCAAGATTTGAAACTCCTTCATTTGAAGGTTCCCCAATTTTCAGGTCAGCCTGCAACTGAAAACATTAACCTCCAGTCTAGTTAATGAGTTTCTAGAATATATAATCCATGTGACTGAATTATATGCATATCCAGAACATGTTATACCAAAACAGAACATATGATATGACCCATGAGACCAAATCATATGTTTATCCTGAATCCTGCAATATGAGGGGCAATGGATGCAATAGCCCCACGTTCCAGGAATTATAGATTAGTCTGTCCTATTTTATAGTTCCTTCGACATCAGCATTCCAATATGCAGAGCTTTAGTCCTTGTTTCATACTCAAATTGAATCAACAGCTCTAAAAATTAGGTTCCCATCTTATCTTCTTCCTACCCCCCAACCACCACCATAATTTTCAAAGTTTTTCCCCTTCTATTTGTTTCTACTTTAAGTCATTCACTTAATTATATATCCAATTTCTGCTCATGCGGACCTGACACATGGTTCGCATATGGGTTGGGATTGGATTTACACTACATTCAATGTCATGATCCTATCCCACTGACTCTGAGAGTTCAAAAAAAGGAAAAAAAAAAAAAAAAGAAACGATATCATTCTAAGGAGGAGAAAAAAAATAATGGCATATGAGAATTTCACTTGGACAGAATTTTGACTAAAAGGCTAGGCTAGGCCAATAGCAGATGCGTGTGCTTTCCACACTCTTGATCAAAGAGAACTAAGCCATAAAAAAGTATTTCCTAGCTTATCTTCATTTGTCCAGTTATTGAACAAAGAATGAGATCATTCCTAATCCTAACTCTTAGTTCACATAAAACTGCTGCACTTTCAGAGAAAAGGAAAGGAAAAGCATTTAAAACCGCTTTTAGATTTAGAAATGAAAAATATATACAGAAAAGTCAGCCGTGCAAATATTATTATATACACCAAATGTGAACACTCAGGAATCAAAGGATATAGTCATGAAAACTCAGTAGCAAAAACAGCTGAAATGCCAAGAAGCCAAATAAACTACTATTGTGGATGATTGATATTCATCATTAACAAATAATCTGAATTTCAATTTATGTTACCCTGACAGAAATAAATACATCATATACTGAGTTTAGAATTACTTCACTGTAGTGGAATCGAATCATATTTCTTCAACAATATCCTAAACCCTAACTAGATCTATAGGCGTAGGAGAAAATAAGAAATATACTAAATAAAAGAATCGGGAGTTCCATATACAACTAAACATGTCCACTGACCGATATAAGCTAAAATGAGATCAAATCTTGAAACCATAAAATAAAAAAAAAGGTTGATTATTATGAATCCATAAATCATACAGAACAAAAGATAATACAAGCTTTAAAATATATAAAAATAAATGAAGTTAGAGACTTTTAACTATCTTTTTAAGAAGAAAAGAAACAGAATCTCATTTACCCAGGAAGAAAAAGAAAGAGCCAATCCATGGAACATAAATGCATAAGAGATACACACAGTAGCAGCATAAAAAATAAAGATGGAGGGCCTTAAGGACTAACCTGTGAAGAAACCTCTGCAACTCCATGGGTGACTGCTTGGGTAGCTTGCATAATTAGTGGCAAATCTCAAAGAGACTGTTGAAGAATCTCAAGGGACCAAACTTTGAAGTATAGAGAGAAAAAAGAGGAAGAAAAGAAGAACAAGAAGAGGAAAAGGGCCAATAAATACCCAGTAAATATTGAAAATCAGAGAATCAAGACATAGATGAAAAGACCCTGCAAGAGTAGTTTTGAAGGTGCTTTGGCATTATTATTATTACTGCGTTTTCCAATTTTTAGCGTAATACATAATAATAAAATAATTTATGGATATAAAATAAAGACTATAAGCCTGAGGCATGAGACAATGGGGTCAAGACAGATCGCTTCAAAGATGACGACAAAACTTTCTCCGTTGCTCTCTTGTCCACACTTCGCTACTTGACCTTGTTTCGTGTCTCAAATCTATATTTTGAATTTTTATATTTGATTGATTATTTTATTAATTTTTTAAATGTTATTAAAAAAAATTTATTTATTTGTTTTTTTTTTTCAAATATAATGATAAATAAATTTTAAGTAGAATAAAGAGTATTTTGAGATTTTTTAGATACAGAGAATACAATTTTTATATAAATCCAATAAATTCTTTATATTTTTATTTTTCATTTTATTTTAATCCTTGTAAATTAATATTTGTAAATAAAATTATTTTTATTATTAAAAAAAGTATCACACAAATAAAAAAAATAAAACATACATAAAAAATTAGTGTATTTTAAATTACATATAGAATAAATTGTGAAATTTAGCTCTTTAAAATAAAAAGTCAAATTCAATCTCTTTTTTAAATTTTAAAAATAAAAAATATATTAAATATTTTTATAAATTTACTCACTAAAAAAAAGAGTTTAAATAAAGAGCATATTTCATCTGTCTTCCTTCGCATTCCCTTATTAAAACCTACTTATTATTTAATAATATAAATATTACCATTAGTACAGAATGGGTAGTGCATTTGCCCCATTTTATCAATCATTATTTTCCATACATATTTTTTGGTTTTAGAATTAATTTTAAAATTAATCTGATTAATTTAAAATATATCAAATAAAATTTTAAAATAGCTATATATCTAAATTTAAACTTAAAATTTACCAACTCATCTACAAATATAATTTAATTTTTATTCCAATCAATTTTTCAAATTTTTTTTTTGAATTTATTTAATCTCATTAATATGATATGTTATAATATGAAGTGGGAATATCCTCACATCCCATCATGCCAACATCGTATCAAATTCAAGGCGTATCCACACGTTAAAAGGGTGGAGTCTATTGATCCACTCAAAAAAAAGAAAAAAAAAAATCCAGATCTATTTGCTACTGAAGCATGGATTTCTTATTTGAAACTCAAGGAAATATAACATCTTACATATCTCATCCATGCAAGGATGTAAATTACTTCCTGCTACAAAATATGTCACCTTATTTCTCACTTCAATCCAACTGCAACCAGGCATTTTCTTCAACCCTTCATCCACCATTGCCTTTCTAACAATCTCTGCTTCCTCCCATTGCCCCATCATACAAAATAAATTAGATTGAAGCACATAGCTTGTCTCCTTATGAGGCTCTAAAAGCTTCAATGCCTCCCCCAAATAAGTCCCCAATTCTACTTCATAATGTGTAGAACATGCTCCAAGAAGTACCTCGCATGAGGTGACCTTAATATCACTAGTTTTTGAATACTTGTTAGCCAACTCTTTTGCTTCGGCTAAGTAGCCTCCTCGGCCAAGCATATCCACCATGCATGCCACATGATCTGCGTCATAGAAAAGCCCATGAACTGAAATCATTGACTCAAAAAATACACGACCTTCTTCTATAAGACCTGAGTGACTGCAGGTCATCAACAAGCCAATGAAAGTTATCTTATCTGGTTTTGTACCGGTTGCAATCATATCTTTGTATAATTGTAAAGCTTGGCCAGCCTTTCCATGCAGCCCAAATGCAAATAACATAACATTATAAGAAACCAAATCTTTTTCATAAATTTGGTCAAATGCTAGAATTGATCCTTCCAAGTCTCCACACTTAGAATACATGTTAACTAAGCCATTGCCAACATAAGCATAAGTATTGAAACCATGTCGAATTACACATCCATGTACCATTCCGCCATGCCCTAGCATTGCCAAACTTGAACACGCATGGAGAACAGGTCCAAATGCAAAATCATCTGGAATCAAGCAATTGCTCACCATGCCAACAAAGAGTCGAAGAGCTTCTTCTCCATACCCATTTCTAGCATAGCCTGTAATCATAGATGTCCAAGAAACAACATTCTTTTCTGGCAAAGACTGAAACATGACAAATGCTTCATGGATATTTCCCACTTTCATGTATGCATCGATAATGGCATTCCAAGACACTTGTGTTAGCAGCTCCGTAGATTCAAACACCATTGTAACATCATTTAAGGAACCGAGTTTAGCATAAAAGCTCAGAATTGAATTATTTGCCTCCACTGCAGAGCTCCAACCACTCTTAATAATTACACCATGCAGCATGCACCCACATAAGAATTCTAATGATTCCGTGCAAGCATTTACAAGCGCACTGTAAGTCCATTGATCAGGCTCACACAAACTCTGCTGCATCTCTCTAAGCATATCCAAGCATAATTCAATTTCACCATGTCGACCCAGGGCAGCAATCATCGTATTCCAAGCAATATCAATCTTTCTAGGCATCAAATTAAACACCTCTCTCGCTGCATCAAATTGAACAGAATTTGTATAAGCAGCCAAAAGGGAACACCATGTTACTTCATTAGTATCATCCATAACTTTAAACACTTTTTTAGCACTAAAAGCATTGAAACATTTCCCATACATATCTACCAGGGAGTTGTTGACTGGCAATGAAGATTGATATCCCAAAACAATGACCAGAGCTTGAATTTTGGTTCCGTTTAGAAGGGAGCCTGAACCTGCACATGCACTTAAAGTTGCAGTGAATGTGAAGTGGTCAGGTTTGGTATTGCTTGTTCTCATTTGATAGAAGAGAGAAAGCGCTTCCTGATGAAGACCCGATTGAGAATAACAAGAGATCATTGAATTCCAAGCAACCGTGTCCCTGTTGGGCATTTCATCAAACAGTTTGCGAGCCTGGGCGATACAGCCTGATCTTCCCAAAGCAACAATCTTGGAGGTGATTTGAAACAAGTTGGAGTGCATATGATTATCATTCAGTCCTTTTACTAAAAAATAAAGGAGAAAGCCATCAGTTCGCCCAATCCAAAATAAATTGCAAATTGTTTGCATTTAATAACACGTTATTCAGCATCAGCAATAGAATTAGAGGATGCATCGCTCGCTCTCTTTTGATATGCCGTTGGAACCAACAGTTTTCGTTCAATTGATTCAAAAATCAAAATCCTAACAGAGACAGGAATTGATGATGCAAATTCAGCTGGGCCACAAAATGACTCCAATAAAATACAATTTTCTAGGGAAATTCTTTCCGGGAAAAACTGTATCCGTAGAAAAGGAAAAGCAACTCGAAAAGAACATATGATTACCTGACCGGAGATCCGAGCAGGAAATTTATGAAAATGCTGGCGTCAATAACTGAGCTTTACATATAGAGAGTTGCACGCTTGCTTGGCCAAAACCCAAACGTAAACCCTCAAAAGGAAAATTAGTTCCGCCCGGCTGAAGAGTAACCAATTTCCAAATTCCAGGGGCCTCCACACGGAACTCTTTTCACAGGCACGTACGGGATATTAAACGATTGCATTAATGACCAAAATGCCCTCATCATTCTTCCCTTTTTACATTACCTATCCACTCTCGCTGTCTTAATTTCTTTCATTCCCAATTCCCATCATCACATCTTCGCCGCGCCGTCGCCCCTCCTGTACTCTAAGATACGTCGCCTCTCTGCTGACGCTTGTCTCCGCCAATTTTCTGGTCGCTGCGGCTTGTGCTCTTCAAAAATTGAGGTAATTGATCTTCTCTTTCAGTTTCTCTACTTTGTTTAATTTGTTTGATGTGGACATATAGGGCCATAAATGGTTTTTTGTATTCAAACTGAAGCATATTACTCATATTTCACGTTACCCTGTAATTCTCTGAAGACAATCCATGTTTAGAATTCATATTGGTTATGAACGGAAAACAATCCATTTTAATGGACTGATTAATGGGTTGGACTCAGGAACTTTGAAGGGTTTTTCTTTTTTAATAAATTTTGGAGAACGAATTTTGAAGAACTGATTTATATGAATTGGTTAATACAAAATTTTAATGGACCCGTCCATGCTCACCCTTAGATGATACCATTAAATTATTTTCAGCGTTTCCATAGCCGAGATTAAGCATTCCTAGCCCAAAGAAGAAGAAGAAGACTGCGTCTGAGGCGTGAGAATGAAGTTTCTGGATTGGTACGTGAAAATAGCAGTAGGGTCCACGTTAATTGGAGCTTCCATGGAGTTTTTCATGATCAAGACCGGCTTCTGTGTGAGAACCCTCCTTCTCATCCATTTCTTTTGTCATTATCGCCTTTTTGGCATCCTTATATTTATACATATTTGAGCTGAAATGATGTAGCCAGTTTCATATTATTGATTAATTTTGAAAGGTCTCTGTGGAAATGCAGTTTTGCTTAGTATTTTTTTACTTATTTTTTTAGTTCTTCTAAAGCATATATCTAGTTGGCCTTGATTTTTTGCCTCAACAGAAAGCAAAATGGTATTTTCATTTATTGAAACGGAAAATAGCTTTTCTTTCAGATTTTAGTAGGTTTTTAATAGTTTTTATGTACTGAATTTTGACGTGGGGACTATTTAGTGTGTATGAGAGTTTTCAGAACTGAAAATGTACCTTTAAGGAAACTTTTTTTTTCCAAAGAAAAGGTAGGTTTATAATGGTATGTTTATCATCTAAACAAATATTTTTTCGAACCTACGATAAAGGATTCATTTTTTTTAATGTTTGAAATACCTCTTGTGACATGAGGAAATGTTTCTATTGCTACTTGAATTCTATTTTATATGCTTTTTTGTGGGTGGGGGTTGGGGGGAACTTTGACTGCTTCCAGTTGCTTGCTCGTCGTGATTCAATGTTTGTCCTTGTTGTTTGATCTCATACAGTAGAAATTTGTCATGAAAGATTATCTCAAAGGAACCTATCGGGTTCAAGCAATTAATATCGAATTTTTTGATTCACTTGTGGTGTTTTCATGCAGATGATAAAGTGACTGTTCTGGAGTCTGAGAAGCGGGCTTGGGAGAGCTCCCCCAAAGCCCAAGCAATCAGAGATGCTCTAAATCCTTGGGGACACCATGATGCTGAAGCAAGAAAAAATTCCTGATTTTTGAAGGCTTGCACAGAGAGTCTTCAAGGTTTGTTTCTTGATGGTTTAACTGTATTGGGAGCTGAAGTTTGTCCCACAAAATTGGACATTTTAGAATTAGTTTGTCTAATGAATTTTAGAGCTCTCTTACTGTTGAGATTTATTTATTTTGGCTCCAAACCTTTTTTTTTCCTTACATTTATAGCCAGCATATGTGGCAATTATGCAGTTTGCTCCATATCTTGTTGTAGTATTTTATTTGGATCACAAAAGATCAACAATAAGTTGCAGGATTAAAAAAATGTTGATGTGAGCTTTTACCTTGTACTTGCTTTTTTAGAACATTTAGGCTGGAACATGATATGTCAAACTTGAAAGGTTTGTTGATTTTATTACTATTATACGAGCTGAACTTGTTCTTATGTGCAAAGTTAGATTTCTGATTATTGACCTTTGCATGACTGGCTTGTTTTGAGTCTTGACAGAAAAAAGAAAAGGCATTCCGAAGAACATCACAGTGCAAACATCTATTAAAAATTTGTCCCCTTTCTCAAGTGCCTTCAAATTTTATTTTATTTTTGCCTCATGAATAGAATGCTCATTGGACTTATTCTGACCTTTCTGCACAAAGGTGTTGATCTCTTTTGAAGGGAGTACGAAAATTTAGTCCTTGTAAATTTCTTAGCAGTTTAAAGGATCATTTATTGAGAATAAAGTTCTTTTGCTTCGATTGCTTGAACCTTGTTAGATATTCAAGAAACTTCCATTTTATGACTGTGGAAGGGTAAGAATGATTAGAAATTTCCACTCTTATACAATATCATAACGAGGGATGCTTTTTTTAATTGTTTATATCATGACTGTTTTAGTTGATGTAGAGCTTTTTGCATACTGACTACCACATGAAATCATTAGATCATTAGTATTCTCATTTTAATGTTGTTGCATCCATTTATGTCTGTAGGTCTCAGGTGCATTCTAAAGAGGAATGATCATTTTGTCAAGGCAGTCCTTGCATCCTTTTTTAACAACCATTTCAAAGTGTGAATATTCTTTTTCTAAATTATGATTTTGTTTTTTAAAACATGATTAATGTTGTCAAAAATTGGGTTAGTGACAGGGCTATGACAAAATTAGCATAATTATGCATATTCAATTATTCGATTAGGCGACTTTATCTGACTTGAGACAGTATGCACGCTGACATTAGTGGTATTGCACACTTGATATGAAGCATAGTGCTCGTTTCACTAGTAGACGTCCTTTTATCTTTTGAATGAGCGTGAAGTATGTTATAGCACCTGTCGGTAGAACCCAGGTTATGATGCACCTTGAACCCTTTCTAGTGAAAAGAATTTTTTTATATTCAAGGAAATGGTTAGTTCATAGTTAGGTGACTCCATTACCATTATCTCTGATTGTGAATTCACATTTCTTATTGTGCTCTCATTTGGTGCTTGTGTTTCAGTTTAGAATTTGATGGCACTCGAAAATTGATGTTTGGGGATGGTTTTCATTCTAATATTAAGGATTACAGAATCTTAACTTGTACAAAAAGAGCTATTCATTGCTTCTGACAGCAACCTGTTTTAGCTAGGGGTGGCAATTCGTATTAAGAGATCGTGTTCATGTCATGTCTTGATATACCTATAATACGATAAGAGTTAATACGAATACGACATATTAAAATAATCGTGTATAAAATTTAAACATGAATACAATCCATTTAATAACGGATTACCATGACACGTTTAACACTATTAACCTATAAAATTAATATAACATGATCTAGTTAATGTGTGTATGAATTATGATATGTCGAGGTAATTGTGTCAACACGACACGAATTATTAATAGGTTAAATGCATTTTTTTCGTGTTAACAAGTCAACCTGAACACGATACGATAATTTTTGTATTTTTTGGATTGACACAATTGTGATACAAATATGATAAATTTCAACCCTAACTTATAAATATTGTGTTGGATTCTTGTTGTGTTATCATGTTATGTTGATTATTGCCACCTCTAATTTTAACCTCATCTATGTGGGATTTGAGCTGAAAAGTTAGCTATTTATTTATCATTTTATTCAGACAGCTATAATTGTATTGGTCTTTTCTTTGGAATATTGTATGGCTATCTGAAGATGTGTCACAGTTCTCTAAGATGCTAGCATCTTTGATTTAGAATATATGTTTTAATTTACAGTACAAGATACATTATTTATATGGGTAATTTTCGTCCACTGTTTCTGTATTTCGTAATGAAAAAATTACTAAATTTAATTTTTGAATTATAGTTTGTGACGTGTATATTAGTTAGGTAAGCAAGCAAGAAAGGAAAGTTGGGGAGTGAAATGCTCTCCCCTCACAAATTGCTGTTTATATTTGGGATTATGTGATGATTTTAATTAAAAGCTAATCTCTTAAACAAGTAAATAAGCTTTAGCCACAGTCGGTTGACATGTGAGGAAGACCACTCCTCCAATTTCCACATCTTGAAGCTACTTTGAACCTTAAAATTTAGAGATCAGTCAAATTTCAGCAGAAAAAGGGGAACTAAAACTATTATTCTCCTAAAACACATATATGGTCGCAACCGTTGCAATAATGTTATACAGCTTGTCTCATTTTGCACCATTTTATCCCGTTTCATATTATTTGTTGGAAAATACTAGTACTTTATTTTATGCTGAGTAACTCAAAATTTGTTGACCCGTAAATATTAATACTTTAATCCGGCAGAACTCGGGACAAAAATCATTTTTGCAACACACGTAAATATTAATACTTTAATCCGGCAGAACTCGGGACAAAAAGCATTTTTGCAACACACGTCAACCCACTAAGAAAAAGTCAGTTGGGGGATTAATGAAATTGCCTAGTCTAATTTACAGCTAAGAAATAACCATGGGGATATGTATATATATGGACATAGTCATCCTGCATATTTAGACTTAAGGATTCCTTCTTATCAATTAAACCAACAATTAGAAAGTGGGTTTCTAGAATCTAAAACAAACCCATGCCTATTTTATGTTGCAGGGCTGCTGGCTCTGTGGTGGACCAACTTTTGAGTTCATGATGAAGTTGATAGCATGGTGTCAATTGATGAGAACAAACCCAAAACATAATTTGTTTTTTTTGGTACATAAATCCAATACATATTTATTGACTTGTTTCCACCAAATGAAAAGGGTCTTGTTGCTTTCTCCATTTAATTTCTTGCTCTAAACAGGACCAAAAGACTAGAAGATGACATGAAACCCACCAATAAATTTGGCGTTTCAAGCAAGAAAAACCTACTACCATCTTCACCCAAAAGGTGAAAAACAAGAGCCTATGAACAAAAGTATATATATTATCAACACCAAGCAAAGAAACGTTAATTAGGTGATTAGCTTAGAAAATTGTGATTGAGTATTAGTTACAGTTGTTGTTTAATGGACAGGAAGAAGAATGAAGTGGTGGATATCTCCTCCTTTCTTCTGGTGGAGGGCAGTGCAGATTCTGAAGCAGGTTGTGACTTCTTGAAGCTGTGTCAGGATGTGATTATGGGGTGTGAATATGTTGACGGTGGTGATGATGATGCCGAGTCATGCAGCTGTGATTCTGGTAACACACTTGGTTTTCTTCAAGTTTTTGATTGTGAAGATGATGCTCAAGATTTTGATGATGATGATGATAAAGATATTCAGTGCCATAATCAAAATGGGTCAGAGTATATGTGTTGTAACAATGGTGAAGCAGAGTCCAAAGATGGAAGTAGGAAGATGGTGGATCAAATGGATGATAGGCTCTTCTGGGAAACTTGCATGGCTGTAGGATATCCATAATTAGGCCCAAAATCCATTTTTCAATATGGTATCAGAGGTATTGATCACATATGAAGTTATGTTCATTCTTATTTTTTTCGCGCTCTAGATTTTCCACACGGACATGGATATGAAAGGATGTGTTCCATTGCAGGTGCAACAATTCTCCCCCTCAAAGATAAATTTTTAGAGAAATTAGTTTTAAGGCTCATTTTCAATATGATTTTTATTTTTATTTTGATCATTTTGCATTTTTATCCAAGGAAAAAAAAATTAATTTGCTCTCCAGGGTATTTTAGAGTTGAAGTGTCAATTTGCTTTCTCCCAATTAACTCTACATTGTTGTGTTCTATTTAAGTATTCAATTTCCTTTGTAATTCCATCTGGGCCATTTAATTGCTTAATTTATGTTCCAAGTTGATTCTTTTCCCCTCTGCTCATACTCAAAAGTGTTGGTGCGCTGTTTTAATCTGTTTTTCAAGTTTGTTCCAAATATTAGCTGTTTTAATCTGTTTTTCAAGTTTGCTCCAAATATTACTCCGTCCGTCTAGAAAAGATAAACTTAATTCCATTTTGTGCGTAAAAATTAGTTAGTTTAATTAAATTAATAATTTTTATTTAATATTTTCTGAAAATATCCTCAATTGATTGTTATCTTGAAAATGCAACTCTAATTAATATTCCAAAATACTTTTATAAATATTAACAAATTTTACAACTAATTTAAAACAATAGTTAGAAAAAAATATTTTTTATTGATATAAATGATAGGCATAATAACAGTGGAATATATAACTAAAAGAAAAATTGTAATAGAATATAATAACTATATTTTAAAAAAAGAAAATGACTTATAATTTTGAACGAATAAAAATAGAAAGCAACCTTATATTTTGTAGACGGAAGGATGGAGTATATGTTAATATCAAGCGGTTGGTGGCTAAACCTATTTTAACTATACTTTTATTTTTGAAACAAATATAACTTCAATAATACGAAACCAATATTCGAATCTAACTTTTACTTATGTGAATTGATTCGAATCGAATAGTTAGCATTGATATAGATTAAATTGCTAATGGGATTAAATATCAATAGCTGATGTTAATGTGAATCAAATTTTTGACTAGATTAAATAGTCGAATTATCTATTTATAATTGAATATATTTAATCTAATTAGTATATTTAATTTATATCCGTAATCATCTACTTCATTCGGTCAATATATGTAAGCATCAATTAGATTATAAAACTGATTGTGTTACTAAAATTATATTTATATTAAAAATAAAAATTTATATAATTTAAAATATAATTTTTTTATAATTGGATATAAATGTAATATTTTATAAAATTCATGATTCTTTTTTATATAATTTTTCATTTTTAAAAATGATTATAAGAAATGGAACGTCAGTATTTCCCGAGGCTGTTGGAAAACAACATGGCAGACACAAATGTCAGAAACATGTGAAATCATGCAATTATTAATTTCATTCATAATTTTCTTAGTCTAATAAAGGGTTCTAAAAAAATAAGGAAATAATTTCCTCATTTTTCTTTACTACTAATTTTTTATTAATTTATATTCGTTATTAATTACAATTTAATTTTTATATAATTTTTTTATCTTTTTTATTAATTTATTTGAAATATTAATTATTATTTATTATTAATAATTATATATAAAATAAAACTAGTAAGTATTTTATAATTATTTTATATATTTTTCATATTTTCAATTATTCAAGTGCGATGTACGTAATTTTTAATAATTGAACTCATCGTTATTAAATAATAATAATTTTATCCAACAAATTAATTTTAGTTACTTTTAACTATCATATAATTAAATCATATTTAATTTTAATACTAATTGTTGTTAATTAAATTTGATTCTTATATTTTATATAAAAGTAAATTATATCGTACTATGCATATAAATTTTAAAAACTTAACTTGTTATGTATATGATTAAAATAAATTAATTATTGAAGTATGTAAAAACTATTAACAAATTATAACTTCTCAAATAACTTATAAGAAATATACTCAATATTTTGAAATTTATATTATATATTACGTATATGGTTGTAATTTAGTTTAAACTTATCATTATATAAATTCAATATGTCAATAAAAACTATTATTGTTATACTTTAAATGACAATATACTTTTATTTTTTTACGGTATCTTTCTAATATTTTTTTATTAAATTTTTTTCTTTTTTTAATATTAGTTTTATATATATATATTAAATCTCATCTACTATAACATATAAATCAAGTTTGATGCAGGTGAACTGCCTTCTTTCAAATTGTCTATATATATAAAAAAGGAAAAAATTATATGAATTTGAATAAAATTAAATAAATTATATGATTGTCTAAATTTAAAAAAAATTATAATTTATGATAATTTGTATCAAGTTAAATTTTCTTATTTTTGTCTGTTCACTTTTTATCCGTTGCTAATTAAACGATATTAAAATAGTATATTAAATTTTATTTCAGTATATAAATTTGTCTATTTTGTTTTAAATTTCTTTATTTACATTTTAGTTATCTAAACGAATTCAAATGACTATTTCTAATAGAATTGGATTTCTAATTAATGAATTTTGCATGTGATTATTAGATATTGAACTCATCATTAATCACATTTGGTTATTATATAATTTTTTTATTTTTTTTATTATAGTATTTTATTCATAATGAATTATAGGAGTGCGTATTTATCTCAAATTCTATCAAATTAATAATTTGTTCATTATTAAAGGTCATATATCAAATAGAGATAGTAAATATTTTACGGTCCTTTTGCATGTTTCTCCTCTTTCTACTTATTATTATTATTATTATTATTATTATAGAAAGATAAAAATATTTCAAACTCAAGTCTTTTACATTTTTTAAGTTACAAATTTCAATATCCATTAATTTATATAATTAAATTAATAATATTAACTTTTATTATTTTGTTGGAATAAATTAATGTTTACTATATACATTGTACTACACATTTCACTTTTTTTTCCTTTTTAATATTATTAATATTAAAAAAATTTTCTTTCCTTTTAATATTAGTTATTTGTTTTTTATATATAAAAATATAGTTACAATTAATGAATTATTAATACTATTCACTTATAACTAAATTATTAAATAACAAAATTAACTTAATTAACTAATACAATTATATTAATTTTTTTATAAATTTGTTATTCCCTATTTTCACTTTTATATATAGTATATGATTATGATTACGATGATATATAAAATTAATGTGACACTTTATTTATTTATTTTAACATAATTATCAATAATAATTTTAATTAATAAGAAAATTTAGAAATAATCTAAAATCTAAAAATAATATTATTTTTTAATGACAATAATTTTAACAAATTGAAATTATAAATATTTATATAAAAATATAAAATTAGCAATTTAAAATTAAGAGTAAATTTAGAATTAAGGATCATGTTCATAAAACTTAAAATGCATATTCAAATTTTAAATTTTTTACCTTTACCCTTATTTTTACAACGTTGTTTTTTAAAATTTTAATTATGCTTTATTGAGTTCAAAAATAATTATTTTCGTACATATAGAGTTTAACAATCAGTTATTTATTTTTTTACATATAAAAATATAGTTATCTAATCTTAATAGAATTGAACTTCTAATTAATGAATTATTAATACTATTCACTAATAAATTAAACTATTAAATTACAAAATTAACCTAATTAACTTACAATCAATATGTTTTTTGGTACATTTGGATGTCCCCCCTATCCCCACTTTTGTATATACTAGTTTTTCATTAACATGTCTTATACGTAATTATTAGATATTGAACTCGTCATTAATCGCTATTTAGTTTTATATAATTTTTTTAATAATTAATATGTTACACTTTGTATTTTGACTAACAATGTAACTTTATTCATAATAATGTAGTATTTTTATTTATAGTGAATTATATAATATTATGGTATTTCATTTATAGTGAATTAATTATAGAAGTGCATGTTTACCTCACATTTCATATTATTTTATAGTGTTTTATTAATAGTAAATAAGTAGTTCATATTTATCTCAAATTTAATACTAAATTACTAATTTGTCTATTAGTAAAAGTCATATATAAAATAGAGGTATTAAGTACTTTATTGGCATTTTGC
Source organism: Balakata baccata (assembly GCA_949630135.1). Taxonomy (NCBI): domain Eukaryota; kingdom Viridiplantae; phylum Streptophyta; class Magnoliopsida; order Malpighiales; family Euphorbiaceae; genus Balakata; species Balakata baccata. The sequence continues at coordinate 34,268 of CATIWF010026160.1, forward strand.
ATCTCCCCCCTAGTTTTTCATTAATGTGCATTACACGTGATTATTAGATATTAAACTTGTATTATAACTCATAAGAAGATTATTGATTTGTCTATTATTAAGAGTCATATATAAAATAGAGATAGTAAGTATTTTACGGTATATTTTGCCCGTCCTCCCCCACATTGTAGTAATATATGGTGAATTATGGTGATAAATTTATAGGTTTATTGATTAGAATTTGATATTTTATCAAATTACTAATTCGTCTATTATTAAAAGTCATATATAAAATATAGATAATAATTACTTTACGGTCATTTTGTGTGTCTCCCTATTCATAATTATCCACGTGCGAAAAGCACATGGTTTTTAATAATAAAATTCATCATTATTAAATAAATAATAACAATTTTGTCTAGCAAATTAATTTTTATTACTTTTAATTATCATATAATTAAGTCGTATTTAATTTAAGTACTAATTATTATTAATTATATTTAATTCTTATATCATACTATGTAAAAAAAATCATGTTAAATTATTTAACCCATTGTCTATTATAGTTATTAATTTATTTATTATATACAAATTATCTTGTGTATTACTAACTGGCATCGCATCATACTAACTCATAACAAAATATACTACCGAATCAAAAGAAATGATGGTTCTTTTAATCAATAGTGTAATTAAAAATTCCGGCCAAATAACAGGCGGAAGGAAAGAAATTCAATCCCAGTAAACAAACAGAAAGTACAGAGAGAAGAGGAAGGAGAATAATCGCATACGTTATCAAAACGTTGATGAAATCGGAAGGGCAGGAAGCAGAGGAGCTAAGCTTGCAATATTTACTTATTTATAATAGAATTTGACTTCTAATTAATGAATTATTAATAATAATAAATTAAATTATTAAATAATAAAATTAATTCAATTAACTAATACAATTATATTGGTTTTTATTAAAGTTTGTCCGTTTCTCCTGTATGATGAAATTGATATACTTCAACTTGTGGCAATAGCCGAACCAAAAACAGCGTATAATAGATTACTAAGAATCGAACCGATAACCGAGACCCACATCTCGGAGAGTCTAATTTGAGCATCAAGCTATTCAGTTTGACTTTTAAAATATTCAAATTCGATTTAGAGTTTAATCAAATCGATTTTGAGCTCGATTAATTCAAATAATTTATCAAATAGTTGTTATAGCTGATTTCAAGTCCATTACTCGAGTCGAATCGAACAATTAAAAAAAAAGTTCAAACATTTTTTAGTCCAATTTAGAATAATTAAAAAAAAACCTGATCAAATTTGAATTGAATTCAAACATTAAATTTTTTAATCGAATCGAATTCGAACCCAGTACTATATCGACTTGTTCGATTACGCCCCTACCCACACTTCTAGAAATAATTAATAATTAACAACTTAACATTCTAAATCAATAAATATACAAATTAAAATAATTGGTCAGGTTTAATTCAGTTTGTTCCATCGGCTAGCTTTAGCTTGTTTATGTTCTTTGTTGTTTCTTTTTTATGAATGAAGTTGCTCATTTTCAAAAAAAAAAAAAATTATTTACTTCTAAAAGGGTTCAATGAATAAAGAAGCAATTACAGATTAGAGATGAAGATGATGATTCAACATATATATATGATTATATAATTGATTGAAGTTGACTTTAATCATTAATTCTTCCATAATAATTTATGAGTTCATGAAGAGAAGTTGCAGAGATAAGTATGTTTTGATATTTAATTGCATGAGGTTCCAAGATTCAAGGGGTATGGCTGGTTAAGGAACAACCTATATAAAGGGGTCCAATTTTCATTCAATCAAGTGTGAGCCATAACATTTTGACACTATAGCATATTAGCCATTGATATTATCACCCCGTTTTGAATTAGTCCAATTAATAATTTCAATATCTGATTAAAAACGAAATATGAGTTCCAATTACAACCCCATTTTCCTATTTATTTCTCTCTTAGTGATTGCTAGTCTTGAGTTTTCAAGTGGGAAGGATAAGGACAATCATAATCATGATGATCATGAGAATAAGGGCAAGGGGCATAGTGATCAACATGGGCATAAGGTAGGGAGGAATTGCCCCCAACTTGAAGCAATTTCAAGAGATATTACTTGGAAAAGAGTTGCAGCTAACCCTAACTTGCCAGCCAAGTTAATCAGAATGCAATTCCATGATTGTTTTGTAAGGGTAAGTACGATCGATCTATCAATTTTCTTCTTCAATTCTAGCAAATATCTAATTATTAATTATCATTCGATTTTTCATACCAATAAGTTTTAGTTTAGTGGTTTTAGTCTGATACTTGGAGCTGCAAAATTTTGAATTCGAATCTCCAGTCGGATCTCTTGATCCAAAAAAAAATTATTAATTTTTCATCTACATATATAATTGTTGCAGGGATGTGATGCATCAATACTGTTGGATTTGGACTCGACCGGTAATAACCAAACTGAGAAACAGACAATACCAAACCAAACCCTAACAGGATTTGATGTTATTGATGAAATAAAGGCTCAAGTAGAAGAAAAATGCCCTCAGCAGGTCTCATGTGCTGATATTTTAGCCTTGGCCGCAAGAGATGCTGTTTCTTTCCAGGTAAGTTCAAATATTAAACTGAAGTTTATCATTAGAAATAGGTATATGGCATATTCCGTCCCTTCTACTTGGTATGTTTTGCCATTAAATTTACCTCTTACTTTCTTCCTCTCTGTCTAATTTACACGTGACCTCCTTGATATTGAAATGACGGCTAACATGGTACCATGGACACATTTTCTCTTGCTATATAAATATTAGGAGACCATGCATATTTTTACAAACCTTACAGAATGAAAGATAGATCAAAAATTAATTATGAAAAAAGTAAAAGACAAAATAGCAAAATATATCAATTACGGGATATACCTTATGCCTTTAAAATATTTCTCTTTTCAATCATGCAATATATATATAAGTTTTTTATCTAAATTATTTCATTTTCTCTAAGAAAAAAATCTTTAATTTTATAAATATAAAACTGATATTAAAAATTATTTTTATATTTTTTGAAATGAAATAGTATTTTCTGTTATATATTGCAGTTTAAAATGTCACTGTGGCCTGTTGCTATTGGAAGAAAAGATGGAAGAATTTCATCGGCAGATGAAGCAAATAGAGATTTGCCATCCCCAAAAGCAAACTTCACCACTCTTCTACAACAATTTCAAAGCCATGGACTAAACGTTGAGGATCTTGTTGCTTTGTCAGGTAATTGATCCTTTCCTCTTCTGATTCTAATATCAACATATAATTTCTTCTCTTCTCTATTTTCCAATATTTCAAGTATTTATAATCTATTTATTTATTCATTAAATCAATATAAATAATATCTAGTCAGTTAAAAATATTCAGGAGGGTGTGGATAATTTTGCTCAAGACTTTTTTTTAATTTAATTAAAAGTCTCGAACTTAAACTCTGAATCTGCATGTATCTACTTTAAAATTCATGAAAAAGTATTTTGATGCCCTTCGATGTCTTATGCAACACGTTCTGTATTAATTACTAATTTTGATACAAAATTATAAATTAAAAAAAAACTTAATTTTCAAATATAAAACTAATTGTAATTACCCCTTTTTTTTGTCATGACAATAAATTATAGATTACTTCCTCTCCTCCTCCAAATTAGGCTAATAAATGGTGCTTATATATATATATATATTGCAGGGGCTCACACCATTGGAGTAGGGCATTGTGTGATAATTGCAGATAGGCTATTCAATTTCACAGGAAGAGGAGACACAGACCCATCACTTGACCCAACCTATGCAAATTTCTTAAAAAAACAATGCTCAAATCCTCCAAGCCCCACAACGACAGTGGAGATGGACCCTGGCAGCTCACTCTCCTTTGACAGCCATTACTTTGAGGCTGTCAACCAGAAGAAAGGCTTGTTTCAGTCTGATGCAGCTTTGCTCACTGATCCTGAAGCTGCTCGTTTAAGCATCAGTTTCCAAAACCAGGATGTTTTCTTTCGCCGATTTGCTCAGTCAATGGTGAGGATGAGTTCCATTATACAACTTGGAGGAGAAGAAGGTGAGATTAGGAAAAATTGTCGTTTCGTTAATTAATAATATTGATCAGTGTACTGTTATAATTACTAGTCTAATTAAACTTATTTAAGAAGGAATAAGCTTGTAAAATTAATGGAAAATTAATAATATTTTTTAGTTACTGTTTGAATTTATACTAGTATTTATTATTAACACTAGCAATTATCTTTATCTGTATTAATAGTATTAATTTTTATTAATATTACAAGTCTAATAAAAAAAACTTATATCTGTATTAATTCATTGCGTGTAATTTATATTTTTTATAATGAAATAATATTAATATATATATATACATATGAGAATTAAATAATGGCAAAATCTCAAATGAAGACAAACGAATGATAAAATACTGTATAAAAACTATAATATGATTCAAGATTGAAGCACAGAAAAGTATGAGATTTGCAGATTATATTTTATTCATGTCAAATAGAAAGCAGTTTAATTAGCACTGCTGGTTATCCAATTACCGATTGATTTGTAAGATTTTATTATTATTATTAATTAATCACATATTGGGGAGGAAGAAAGTGAAATTCGAACACGAATTATTTGAAATATTTCTAATTAATCTTCTATCAACTAGACTACGTTACGTACATGTAATTCCCAATTAATTTGCTAAGATTAACTATGTTTTGCCATATGCCTATTTGATTTTTAATTATTATTAATTATAGAAGTGTTTGATATTTCTATTGAGTTATATGCGTAAAACAGAAACATATTTAAAAAATTTTTAATTTAATTGACTTATTTTTTAAAAATATTTCTCTTAAACCTACTTCTGAAAAAACAATCTATTTACATTTCACTAAACTCACTTTTAAAAACCCTGTTCAAAAATTAAGTGTACTATAGAACAAATTAAATGGGAAATACATATTTATATTTAGTATATTATTATTATTAGATTTATTTTTAAAATAAGTAAAATACACTCTCCTATTATCGATCTAGGCTTGGTAATAGGGGGAAGTATGATCTCCATCTTTATTCCCATTGTAGTAGAAAATCTCCGTCTCTATCACCGCAAAAATATGATATCATTTAACAAAATTAATGTCATAAATGTAAAAGTTAATAAATTAAAATAAGTACAGATAATATATAAATACTATTGGTAATTCAGAAACATTGGTACATAATTTAAAAGTTTAAACATTTAAAAAATTAAATAATTTATAAATTAAATTAGTACATAAGTTTAATATATTGCAATTATTTTAATAAAAAATATAATATATATGGTAAAATATACATAATATAACATTTAAAATTTAAATTATTAAATATTTAAACACATAATTTTAAAATAAAAGTATTGGGTTCCCACAAGACAGTGATGAGGATTTCCACGGAGCATGGAGTATACTTTCCATTCCTACGCTGTCCCACTCAACGGGCAATAAATTTTCCCTATCTCCAATGGAGAGATGAATTGAAAAATTCAGGCTCCATTCATCAGAGCAAATTCCCACAGATAATGGGAATTTCCTATCCCATTGCTAACCGAATCCGATCTACATATCAAATGGCGGTGGATTTTTTTCATATTTTTTTCCTCGCCATTTTTCACGGTAGTCTCTAACACGTTTCTAGGGAAAAGATATATTGATCACACACAGCAAACTTGATCAGATTTGCATGCGGTTATCATAATGGGCATATCGGACGTTCCAACTCTTATGCTATTTAGAATTTTTAATTTAAAAAGAAGAAAAAAAATATCAAAGCTTTGTTGAAATGCAAAGTCAAAATACATAACTTGAGGAATAAAAAAGTCAAAATGGGGATTTCATTTAGCAAATCGACTAGAAATAGCCACGAATATCATCAAGGCACCCTGTACCACCTTTGCTACAGCAAGGAGCCTAGGATTCATATATATTAATTCTCAAAATTCAACCGTTTTTTAATAAGGAGATTTAATAGGTTGTAAAATATACAATAAGAACAGTCATCATTTTGTATACATTACAAGGTCATTTATAATTCAAAATACTATTTTAGTATAATTTTTATACTAAATTAGTGTACCCTGCAGTAAATTTTTCTTCATTTTATAAGACCATTTTTCACACTAAAAAAATATTATACATATATTCCTCTAACCCATTAATCTAGAAAAGGATAAATGTTTTGTTTTTTAAAAGGCCATCTTCCTCTATTTTTTTTTTTTTTAATATACCACATCAAAAATAGCGTTTCATTATAGATCACAGTATTTTTGGTATACAAAATGGCGCTAGTTGAAAATGGTCTGCAAAATGGCATTTTTGTCTCTTCCTTAATTTTACACCATTTTAGCGTGGATTGGAGATGCTCTAGAGGTAATGAACTTCTAACAATATTAGTGTATGAGCTATAATCACTAAATAAATATCTTTAAGCTAGTTGAAATTTATTAATCAAACAGTGTTGCATACTTTAATTATTCCTTAATCCTTTTTAAACTCTAGCTTTAGAGCTAAATCGAAAAAATTCAACTTATCTAATCAAAAAAAAAAAATCACAAAGTTGACTTAACAAGAATTGCATATTTAGATAAAAATTCGATTGGTATTACATCAAGTATAAAGAAAAGGAGATCATTGGCTTATCTACATAGCACCTGAAGAGGAAGAAAGAGAAATTTTAGGACTTTTTTTTTAACAACTGGTTTTCAGAAGTTTACGGACGTTTATTAATCTAATTTAAGCTAACTGTTAGTCTATTATGAGATAGAGTTCTATCAGTACATATATTCTTAACACACAAGAGTCAAACTCAATTTCTTATTTAAGAAGAAGAGACGATAAACTACCTCTACTAGGAAAGAATTTTAGGACCTATATTAATACCTAATTTATAAAAAGGAAGAAATCAAGAAGAGGAATTTTAGGACTTTCAAGTTGATAGTATATTCTAATTTAACTAATTATAGATTCCTTTTGTCTGGCTTTCCATAAAGATTTTTATTTTCAATTATTCAATAATATGTATTTGCTTCTGGTAGTTCCACTAAAGTTCCGTTAAAGGTTAAAATATTATCTTTCAATTCAAGTTTTAAAGATATTCTCTATTTGGGATTTAAACTTAAAATTTCTGGTTAAGAGAAAATAAACTTTTACTATCTTATATCATTTGTTAGAGATAAAATTTTTTATTAAGCTCTACCTTCTATAATATTGAGCAATTGTGTAAACTGAACAGTCCAACTTTTTATTATATTTTAAATCAATAAAAATTTAATTCTGAAAAAATAAAAGTTGGAGAACACAGAACTTTAGGATTCAAAAGATGAAAAATTCGCATAATTTACCGGTTAAAATATGAGGTTTTGTCGATGCAGAAATTAAATATTTGTGAATGTAAACAGTAAATTAACTTTTGGTTATATTCAATTCCTATATCAGCCAATCAAAACTTTGAACTGATCACTTCATGTCCAATAATTTATTATTTCCTTACGTTAATATTCGCCCTTTTCTGCAAATCATAATTGATGGATAGTTCCTGTTGAATAAGTTGAGAGCTGTCAATTCACGTAATCATGTATAATTGTGTCGTATTTCATATATATATGTCTAAGTCACAAAATAATTATACACAATTAACTAAACGTGTTTATATATATATATATACAAAATATGATTATACACAAATATTAATATAATTATAAAACTAATAGCTATCCAATATTTATTCATATATAAAATATACTAATAAAATTAATTTTAATATAATGTATTATAAATTTATTATATATAAATATATAATAATTATTTAAAATATTATAATATATATTTAAATATTTTATATAGTTTAATATTAAAATAATTAAATCTTTTATATATTTTTAATCGTGTTTTAATAGGTTAAATAAGTAAAATTCGTTTATAATAAAATTTTTTTCGTATTTTAATCATCTTACTATAATTATGATCCATATCCATTAAATTCAAGTGGTTTTATGTCGTTTAATATTGTCAAGTCACAAATTGTTAACTCTAAATAAATTCTTTAGGCCTAAACATCCAAAAACTTAATTTAAAGGAGAGATGCTTTTGATTATTATAAAGAATATTTAGATTTTTTAATTAGACGATAAGAGATAATTTCAATATACTTTTCCTATCTAGCGCTAAACATATATGAGAAATTTTGGAGCATAAAGTTTGCAGAATGAAACTAAGTTGCTCTAATATTATATTAAATAAATAAATTTTAAATTTAACTCATTCCAAAATCTAGAAGAAATATAAACCAAAATATATTCAAAAATTACGAAAGTCATTTTTTTTTTGTAAACTAATTATTAGTTTTTTTTTTCATGTCGATGTAATATTCACTCCATAATTCAATTTCAATCTCGTTAGTGGATTAGGGCTCCGCAACTTAAATTATATTCACAAAACTCAAAAACGACGTTGTTTTTAGGTTTGAGAAAAACGCTTTTGAATCATCCCGTCTTCTATGGGTGTGGGTGTCTAATCCGGCAATTTATTGTATACATATGAGTGTATGGAAGCTACATGTTTCACCGCTCCAATTACATGCGCGGTTTTTTTTTTTTTTTCAAATTTAACGGAACCTTCATTATTGTCTTTTCTTTTCTTCTTCTTTCTTCCTCTTTTTCATCTCTTATTCCATTTTTTATTTTTTTATTTTGTTCGATTTATTTTTTTATAATTATTTATATTAATTATAAATTGATAAATATATTTTCAATTGCTAATGCAATTTTATAAAAATTTAATTTATAAGAATTCAGGTAAAATTCATTTATTAAATAATAATTCTACAATTAATAAATAATAAATTTATAGTTATTAAATAATAAATATACAGTTATTTAGTAATAAACGTGTAATTATTAAATAATAAACATACAGTTGTTATACAATTATTAAATAATAAATATATAGTTATTAAATAATAAATTTACAATTATTAAATAGTTGTTAAATATTAAATTTACAGTTATTAAATAATGAATATGCAATTGTTAAATAATGAATTTATAGTTATTAAATAATAAACATACAGTTATTTACTAATAAATTTACAATTGTTAAATAATAAACATGCAATTGTTAAATAATGAATATACAATTATTAAATAATAAATTTACAGTTATTTAGTAATAAACTACAATCATTAAATAATAAACTTATAATTATTTAGTAATAAATTTATAATTTATTAAATAATAAATTTACAGTTATTAAATAATAAATTTAAAATTATTTTAGTATTATTTAATGGAAAACAAAAATCAGTACTTTTTTATGATGCCGTACTTGCAAATAAATTTTTAGCTCATGGAGCTATATGGACTTATGAATATGGACTTTTGACTCAAATTCACGGTATAATAACTCGTCTCAACCACCCACATTTCTCTTTGATGTATTGGCTTTTGATTCCATTTCCTCTTTTACTCTGTAAAAAAAAGCAATGTATTGGCTTTTGATTCCATTTCTTCTTTTACTCTATAAAAAAAAGCCCCAGACCAGGTAGGAATGCAAATCCGTCACGACATCTGGTCATATGGTGTTTAAAGATCCACGTCATCAAGAAATCCACGTGGCTGATTGGTGCACAGTCAGCAAGACATGTCAGAAATATCTGCGACACTGGCACTACACTAAATAAATAACATATATATACTTTATGAATGCCTCCGTCTTTTTTCTTGTTCTTTAAAAAAAATAAATAAATAAAAGAAATCATAACAAAATTTCCAAATTGCATTCTTTTTATACCGCCTCAGGTAGCTTTAAAGAAGAAGGAGAATTCATAGAATATTTGTTTCGGTACATGGATATATAAACTGAAAATATTTATAGTTCATAACAAAAAAACAAAAAAAAAAAAGAAATTCATTATCAAAGATAAATTCAAGAATATTGAAAGTGGATGGGAGAATCTTGTCCTATAGGCTATTGCATATATGTATTAGCATATTAAGAAAATAATATATTTTATTATCAATTTTATATTTAAGGAAATAAAAATAAAATTTGTATACGACACAGTTTAATTATATTATTGATGGGATGCGTAAATGATAGTGACAAACATGACCTAATATACGAATATATATTACTTATTATTGCTCAATTTGAACCAATGAGATGTTTGTGAGTTGCTACTTATCCATGAAAGTAAAAGCAAACATCACTTGCACCTTCTAATTTCTTAATTTGACATTCATGCTCTTGCTTTACTACTCTTCTTCATCATAGTCCTTGATCCATATAACAATATAGATCAAGATTCGTATTTTTAAAAAATACAGTAATGATTTTAAGTAAATATATAGATTTATTACTATTTGTAATTAGCTTTATTTAAAATATATTTTATGTTCATTATTATTTGTACATATGTTTCTTAAAAAAAAAAATTTAAACAAAAAAATAAAAGAAAAACTGATTAGAAATAATAATCCATATAACTACATAGAGATGGATACATCGAATAATTTGCCTTGCTTTACTGCACCAATTGGATCGATATACTTATATTTCTTCATGAAAATTGACTTCTTATTTGATATATTGAAACCACCTAACCAATTCACATCTCCCACTTAATTAAAACACCCAATGTTATTGGACTTCAACATCTCCTTCTACATATATACACGTTATCATTATTAAAAAAAAAAAAAAACAAATCGAGCTCTTTTAAAAAGATCAATTTTGAGAATTTAAGTAACCGCTCAAGAGATTGAGCTGAGCAAAAAACCAAATATTGTGTGAAGATAATATTCTTCATATAACTTATTAAAGTACAGTCTGTTTCTATATATGTACAATCTTAACTACTAAAATAACTGTTCCCACTTAAAATAATTTATCTAGTATTACAATTCCTAAACTATGTATGTTGTACACTAAAGATGAAAGTAGAACACTAGAAAACAAAGCAGAACAGATTTGATAATTTGTACATCCCCTCAAGTTAGAGTTATGAATAAAGGCATTTTCATTTATTAATGTTCATTTATATTATGAATTGATTTGATATTAAATTAATTAATAAAACTCATGATATAAATATAGCATAAAGGAAATCATGATGGGGTCATGATAGTGAGATTCCTATCATGTGTAATTATGTGTACATCCAAATCATCTCTAGCCAGAGGATCAATGAGATAAGACATCATTGATCCGAACAAGCTAACACATGTTATACTCTTTGATTGATCAAGTAGTAGTTCTCATAAGCTATAAACATAAGACATTTATAGTTAACATGTGGATCGCTATGAAATTATCATATGGGTATTCTAAACATATGTCAATAATAATTTCATCATAGCAATGGTGCAAATAACCTTGGACTTGAGATGCTCAAAGTTATCATGGATATTGATCATGTACTTTGACTTTATTTCTTATTATCTCTGGGAGAAGTCGCTCATAGGGTGATAATGGGTACAGCTTAAGATATTTGAAGATAGTTGGGTAATCAATAAAGGATTCACCGCTCCTATTAGAAGGAAAGTATATCCACACCCACTTATCGGGATCATTACTTAGGAAATTTTGACCAAAGTAGGATTGTCTTGAAAAAGGTCTTCAGAGATATATTTTTATGAGTAACGAGTCTCGGTAACAAGTATTAATATCACTTGGACTAAATATGACGTAGTCAACCTAATAGGAGTTGACACTATAAAAAGACAAATTGCACATATACTGCCTATGGAAAGGTTTGTAGTCAAACTACCGACTTTCTAGTCAAACTACCGACTTTCTAGTCAATTGGAGATCATGATATGTACTAGATATCACTCATGACTTACTCAAGATCAAGTGTTGATTTGAGTGGTCAACAGGTCATTGGGTTGGATCTAAACTGAGAGAAAAGTCTAGTTAATAATAGTTTGTCTGGTTAATAATAAGGAATTTCGAATTTGATTCAATATGGAATTAAGTTAATAATAGTTTGACTAGATTTTCACATATATGAAATAATTAAATTGTTTAATTATTTAATATCAATGGAGGATTAGGGTTATTTGGGTGGAAGGGGACGACAAACAAGAAGAAAAGAAGAAGATGGATTGATTTTGTGACAATAAGCCTCATTTTTTGACTTTTATACTTAGGTTTATGTATGTGGGTCCCACTAATTAGCTTAATCTCTCCTCCTATTGGTTCATTAACTTAATTAATCTCGATTAAATTTTAATTATGGAAAATTTCACCTCTACCCCATGATTTTCTAATTCTTACAAAATTTCCTCCAATAATTTTAGTAATACCGATTTTGTCCATAGAGAAATTTTTAAATTTTTCCTAATTCTTCCGCCAATCTTTTAATTTCATATTATTAATATCTCTACTTATTTTTCCTCATAATTTATCATTTTTTTTCATGAGTCTAAATTTAGACTCCGACCGTACCGGCGTACCCAACTATGGTCACACACGATCAGAGCCTAAATCGCTGGACATTACAACTCTCTCCCTCTTATGAAAATTTCGTCCTCGAAATTTACCTGATTTGTTAGAGTTAAATAGTTGAGGATATTGAGCCTTCATTGTTTCTTCACTTTCCCAAGTGGCTTCTTCCATTGCATGATTGCGCCAAAGGATCTTTACTAAAGGAACTTTCTTGTTCCGTAGTTCTTTGACTTCTCTGGCTAAAATTGCCACAGGTTCTTCCTCATACGTCATATCTTGTTGTACTTCTATAGATTCCACGTGTATCACATGTGTCGGATCTGATCTGTATCTTCTTAACATTGATACATGAAATACATTGTGTATCTTATCTAAGTCTGGAGGTAAGGCCAACCTGTAAGCCACTGGACCCACACGTTCAAGTATTTCATATGGTCCGATAAATCTAGGACTCAGCTTCCCTTTCTTACCAAATCGAAGTATTTTTTTCCAAGGTGAAACTTTTAAAAATACTTTGTTTCCGACAGCAAATTCTATATCTCTTCTTTTCAAATCAGCATAAGATTTCTGTCGATCAGATGCAGCTTTCAATCGGTCTTTAATCAATCTCACCTTTTCTTCTGTTTGTTGTACCAATTCTGGACCTTCGAGTTTTTTCTCACCAAGTTCTGTCCAACATAAGGGCGTCCTACATCTCCTTCCATACAGAGCTTCGTATGGTGCCATGGCAAGACTAGCTTGATAGCTATTATTGTATGCAAATTCTATTAATGGCAAATGTTTATCCCAACTACCTTCAAAATCAATCGCACAACTTCTGAGCATGTCTTCCAATACTTGAATAACTCGTTCCGACTGACCATCTATTTGTGGATGAAAAGCTGTGCTAAAGGTGAGTCTAGTTCCCAAAGCTTGCTGTAAACTTTTCCAAAACTGTGATGTAAACCGTGGATCTCGATTAGAAATAATGGATACCGGCACTCTATGCAATCGAACTATCTCATTGACATATATTTCTACTAGTCGACTCAATGGATAGTCCATCCGCACTGGTAGAAAGTGTAACATTCTTGACCATCCATACATGCATTATCACATGCATCTTATTTGAATATATTTATTTTATAAATGTCTGTCACACGAAACACATGCATATGTAGAGATTTCGGCGTGAACGTATTCACGAGATAAACTTGACACGGGTTGGTTTATCGCAATAGGATCAAGTCGTACTTGTCTAGCTATAATTTAAATATGGACACAAGATATTGGAAATGAAATTAAATAAATGATTATATTTGAAATAAAGAAAAATTTAGCATAGTTAAATTAAAGTAGACAAATTGACTAGATAGTATTTTGGCACTAAGTATTTGTAATTATATAGAAAAAAAAAATAATAGTAATAATAATTAATTAATTAAATTAAATATTATTATTTATTTAAATTATTTAAATATATATATCAGAAAAAAAAAAGTAAAAAAAAAAAAAAAAAAAGAAAAAGTAAAAATTGAAGTCGGCAACTTTTGGGACAAAGGGGCCAGATTTGGCCTTCTTCTTTTGGCTGCCATTTCTTCATCTCTTCTTCATTTTTCTTGAAATTTTCTTCCTCAAACTCCATCATCTGGCCATACTTAAGGTAATTATCCTCTCTTGTGTGTTAATTTTTGAGTTAA